>CM060595.1:28128822-28426860 GCA_030578255.1 Tiaroga cobitis | reverse complement strand
AGACAGAGAGAGAGATAGAGAGAGACAGAGAGAGAGAGAGAGACAGAGAGAGACAGAGAGAGAGAGAGAGAGAGACAGACAGAGAGAGAGAGAGACAGAGAGAGAGAGAGAGAGAGAGACAGAGAGAGACAGAGAGAGAGGAGAGAGAGAGAGAGAGAGACAGAGAGAGACAGAGAGACAGAGAGAGAGAGAGAGACAGAGAGAGAGACCAGAGAGAGAGAGAGAGACCGAGAGAGAGAGAGAGAGAGACAGAGACAGACAGACAGACAGACAGACAGACAGAGAGAGAGAGAGAGAGAGAGAGAGAGAGAGAGAGAGAGAGAGAGAGAGACAGACAGACAGACAGACAGACAGACAGACAGACAGACAGACAGACAGACAGACAGAGAGAGAGAGAGAGAGAGAGAGAGAGAGAGAGAGAGATATTCAGGCCCTTTTTTGTACACTGGTCTTAGAAAGTGACTCTTCAGCTCACCCTGATTCCAGCATCTCTCTCTGCTTCAGCCACGCCAATGTCAGCATCTCTCTGAACAGCAGCAGTCTGGGATTTCCCCAAGGAGCTCAAATATTCCACCTTATCATAGACATCCTAATAGAAGAAAACAGACAAGATTATCACCCTGACAACAGCAGTGGGTTTGAAAGACATTGACTGATTGTTAAAAACAGCATAAAATTTAAAAGCAAAGTAAAACAAAAACTCTCTCTCTATATATACACATATATATATATATTAATGTAAGAGCACCTTAATAGTAAAGCTTAGGATCTCAATACCCATCCTGCCAACATCAGGTGCCGCCACCTCCCTCACCAGCTTGGCAAACTGATCCCTATCCTGGTAGATCTGCTCCACAGTCAGAGTCCCTATGAACACAAGCAAATGAGGTCAGTGAGACATACGTACATACTTACTGTAGCCTTTGGTCAATTTCCATGAAGATGGAAATTGACCAAAGGCTACAGTAAGTATGTACGGTATCATACAAAGTATGTATCAATTTTTCAAATGCACTGCAAGAACACAAGGAACCAGGAGAGTAAGCTTTGAGACTACAACTACATAATGCATAATGTCCCAATGATCTGTTTAAAGATTTATGCTGCTTATATGGCAAGAGCTTGGATCTAGCACTAACTGTGCACCCGGTCTAAACTCTTCACAGTGAGGATAAGAGTGCGCTCTATTGGAGATAGACAAGTGTCCAGCATCACTCACCCAGAATAGAGCGCAGGTGACCTTCCAGCGTCTGCAGAATGACACTTTTTATCTCTGCCACTGTCTTGCCCAAGAACTGTTCACAGGCATAACCCAGCAGCTCATTGTCGGTCATGACCTTCACCTGATAGCAGAACACATACAGTTATGGTCCAACACTTACACACACGGGATCACAGCATGCCATTGACACCTAGAGCTTGATACAATGTATGTCAGGATAACAAGAAATAGAACATGTCTTACTGTTTTAAAGGGTCACTCCACCCATTTCAACATTAATCTTTATTGAAAGTGGGTTATACATGTAGTCGAAATGTAAAAGAAATTTTGAATTTGGTGCCCTCTTGACCGAGAAAAGACAGAAAATAACTTTAGGGCGCATTTGTATGTAAGACAACAACTCCCACAATGCACCACATTGCACAGCTCCGCAAGCCACTCCCACTAATCCAGAACAGCGCGCAAACATCAGAGAAATCATTCTTCCGTCTACAAGGCTAGCTGCCAAAAGAGTTTGAAATTAATTTCACACAAAATGTCTAGTTAGTTGGCTGTGGCGAGCAGGACGAGGGACGTGAGAGCAGCGCGAGTGATAATGAATGACACCTGTGAGACGCAGCGGTCTCATATCTCTCACGGAGGAGCGGAAGCACAAAAGGAACAGGCCTGATTTTATGTTTTGTTTCTGTTGTGTGTGGCCAGCTGGCTTATACTTTTGTTTTGTATTTGTTTATTTTACTATTAAAATGTTTAAATGTTCGCCGGTTCTCCGAACTCCGTTACATTGGCAAACTCATTAGCGAATTACTCGTTTGTATTTCGTTTCTATGGTGAATTATTGCATGATACCTGGATGTTCAGTCAGAACATATGCGGTGCGAAACTAGGATGGTTCACATCACAACACAAACGTCCGTGTGCTCGTCTGATTCAGAGATTTCGTCCAGGAGAAATTGCTATCGTTGAAATTCTCTGCAGCAGACGGACTCTATCTGTGTCCGTAGCGCACAGCGAGAGCACAGGCACCAGCAGTCCGCCCAGCTCGAGCCCGTCCGGGCTCCTCGTCCGCGACAGGCAGCCGCCTCCTGTTCCTCCATCAGCCTCAGCTGCTCTTCACTATATTGCGGCTCGTAAAGATAGCCACGACCAGCGGATTCAAGCAGCTGAATTTCAAAATCCTCTACTTCCATATCAAGTTTAGTTTCTTCCATATCGTGTTTAGTTTCTTCCGTCATTGTCATAACTTCCTATCTCCACAGTGCTTAGTTAGCTTATAAACAAGATGGCTGATATTGATTTCAGTATCTACAGGTGAAGTCCCACCCATTGATCTGTGATAGCTCTGTTAGCGCATTAGGTCCAACCTATGGGCGGGTTTGAAAGGGTGGGATCTAGTGCTTGTAGTCTTTAGAGAAATCCCCCCTTCTTACACTTCCTCCTACAATGACGTAAAATGACGATTTTTGCGTCATTGTAGGAGGAAGTGAAAAAGGTAAATAGCAGATTTCTCTCGTCTCAGGGGAAAATGAGAGAGTGTTGCACGACCATTCAATAGTATGACTAGGTTTCTAACAATGGAAAGCTTAATGCAAATGGGTGGAGTGTCCCTTTAATATTTTAGAGACAGACTATTCAAGAATATTCTAGCATCCAAAACAGTCATATTATATATTTGATCAACTGTTTTGACACATCTAAAAAGGCTATTTTTCAGGTATGAGCGACAGAGATTAAGCAATAAGCACAACCAAATCTGCTGGATGCTGTAAAATAGTGTACAACTGAGGTTGTGGTTAATTGTGGGACATGCATCAATGCCACTCTGAATTGACACTTTAATCAGAATGTAAAAGAATCATGTGTTTATACTGTTGATACAAATTAAATTACATGCTTAAAGAATCTAAGGGTGGGTTGCACCAATGAGGATTAAATTACGGAAAGGTTAGAGGGAATCAAGGATTTGTTGATCTGGGTTTTATTTTAAAACGAGTTGTGTTGCCCCATTTAATTTTAAACACAGATGTTGTGGGTGAATTTGTCCCATTTTTATTTTTGAGTTGTCAGAAATACCAGTTAACTTAACCCATGTTGTTTTTCTTAAAATTTTGATACTTTTTCTCATTTAGGCTCATGAACAGGCAAACAAAGTTTCAACACGCTGATAATACATAATTTCCATTGCGTTTGTGATGTTCGTGGGTCAATTTGACCAACATATTTTAATGTTTTAAGGCAACTGTAAAGACCCAAAATAAGATGTCTTGGGTATATTTAGTTATTTTAGTTTTTTACTGCCCTATGAAGCTAAAAAGGAGCTTTTCCCACTTGTTTCAATAAGGAAAACAATATTTTGCCAGCCACAGATGGTAAAAATTAGCTATCATTTCTTTTTTCAAGCCATCTTAAATACCATTAACCACTATTTAATTGTTTTTCTTGATATTTGTGACTTTTTCCCATTTAGGGTCATGAACATGCATGCAAAGTTTTAACATGCCGGTGTGTAGTGAAATGAGCATACAGAAATTTGTATATGATTTTAATGCTCGTGGGTCAATTTGACCCATATAGGCAGCTATTCAAAAGCAACTGTACAGACACAAAATAACATTTCTTTGTTGTATGTCAGAGCTCTTCAACTGTAGTCCTGAAAGTGCCTGTGTCTTGCTGAGTTTTTTTTTTTTTTTTGCTGAGTTTAACAACTTTTTAATTTCAAAGTTTGTGAAAACAAAACTGTTTAACCTGTTAACTCTCAGTCCCACTTTTTGACCATAGACAACTTAATTGTTATAAGTCTAGAATACTTTGAAGCACAGATTTAAGTTTGGCATCTTTTACAAGCAAAATGTCAGATTATTTTAGAAGGTAACAGTTATGAAAAGTTATAGAGGTTAAAGTTTATGAACATGTAAAATATAAAAATATTTTTCATGAGAAACTAGAGTCAGGGCAGCCTTATTTTATTTAAACCTCATCACCTGTAAATTTAAAAGTTAACCTAAATAAATAAGATTTAAATCTGAGTTTAAAGTTATGGAGCAACAGGATTAAAGTTAATCTATCTTAAATATAAACTAAATCCAGGATCAAAATGATGGTTTAAATTTAAACCTGCTTATTTTTAAACAGTTTAAAGTTTGGTGCAACATAATTATGAGATAAACCTTGATTTAATCTAGATATAACCTTAATCCTTATTGGTGCAACCCACCATTAATGTCTAATTACATTCAAGCAGCGGGAAGGGCTGGGCAATATATCGAGCATTTGCAATATGTTTGTGATTTATCACTTACATAAATGTAAAATTAATAAAAGCAATATTGTGATCATTACTATGACTTTTTATTATTTATTTGTATATCATAATGAATTGATCTATAGATGCATATAATTACTTCTTGTGTTGAAAAACATTGTAAAACAGATCTTGACTAAGCCATCTTACAGTATATATATATATATATATATACAAACAAAAGAAATTGAAATAGCTCAACACAACAAATGTTTCAAGTGGTTTACCCAAATTCAACAAAAAATGCAACTTTTAATGACTTCTGCAGTCTCAAAATGATTCAACCCCTTCATGGCAAGCATCTTTAGTACTAAGTAGAACATCCTTTTGCTGATATGACCTGCTGCAAACAAAATGTATAACCAGACACCAGCTTCTGGCAGCGTTTCTGAGGAATCTTAGCCCATTCCTCATGAGCAATGGCCTTCAACTCAGTAATATACTTGGGTTTGCGCGCTGCAAATCTCACCAGAGATTTTCTATGGGGTTCAAGTCAGGTGACTGTGATGGCCACTGTAGAATCTTCCAGGACTTTTTCTGAAACCTTTTCTGGTGGAATTTGAGGTATGCTTGGGATCATTGTCCTGTTGTAAGGTCCAATGATGACCAAGCTTCAGCTTCCTCACCGACGGCATTACGTTTTCTCCTAGGATTCCCTGATACTTCAATAAAACCATCTTGCCTTCCACAGGTTTCCAGTGCCAGAGGCGGCAAAGCCGCCTCAGAGCATCACCGAGCCCCACCAAGGCATGCTGAACTGTAGAAACAGAGTTCTATTCAGCATATGCTTCATTCTTCTTCCTCCAGACACACCGCTGATCCATGGGGCCGAAAAGTTCCAGTTTTGTTTCATCGCTCCAAAGAACAGAATCCCAAAACTTCTGTGGCTTATTTGTATGATTTTGAGCAAATTGGAGCTGACTTTTTTTGTGCTTTTGGGTTAGTAGTGGTTTACGTCGTAGAGTTCTGGCATGCGTTTAGTACTGTGCAGCTGAAACCTCAGTGCCTGTTGCCACCAAGTCTTGCTGAAGGTCTTTTGCAGTCACTCAAGGTTTTTTCTGAACCTGCCTCAGAAATCTGGTTGCAGCCATTGATAGCTTCCTTTTACTGCCCCGTCCAGGTAGTGTAACCACTGTTCCTTTAACTTTGAACTTGCAAACTATGCTTCCAACGGTGTCTCTAGGAACATTTAGCGCCTTTGCTATCTTTTTGTATCCTGTTCCTTGTTTGTGAAGGGCGATGAAATCTTCTCTTAACTTTTTGGACCATTCTTTTGACTTAGCCATATTTCTAACTTGCAGTCAAACGTGAAGCTCAACAAACCTATCCAGTTCAGATATTTCATGTTCTAGCTCAAGCACAGCTGGTGCAACTAATGAAGCCCTTGATTAGTTGCATCAGGTGTGCTTGAGATAACACCTTTTTTGCAGATTTGTGCTGTTGTGAGGGATTCTACTCAAGGGGGTGAATAATTTTGAAACTGCAAAAGTCATTAAAAGTTGCATTTTCAGTTAAATTTGGGGAAACCACTTGAAACATCTGTTGTGTTAAGCTATTTTAATTACTTTTGTTTGATTTGTTCATTGCAAACAGCTGAAAGTCTGTACATTTTGGCAATAAACCTGATTTGAATAATTTCGATTGCAACTGTATATATTATGAATACAAGATATACAGTACATTATCAAACAGGCTATGATTATATAGACATTTTTTTATCTATATAGCCCAGCCCTAGTGTGAATTAACAGACCTTATATTCAATGTACAGCATTAGTTCTCAACTCCAGTCCTTGGGACCCACTGCTCTGCATATTGTGTATTTCTCCCTTATTTAACACACCTGATTCAGATCCTCAGCTCGTTAGGATAGACTCTATGAACTGAACGGAGTGTGTCAGATAAGAGAGACAAACAAAATGTGCAGAGCAGCGGGTCCCGAGGACTGGAGTTGAGAACCAATGATGTACAGCCTAGTAAAACCAAACTTAATGGTATAAATATTTTTTTTTGGGTAACACTCAAAAATGGCCATGCAAAATACAAAAAATAAAATAATGTCATGAATTAATTGCAAGACATTTTAAATGCAACCATTGTGCAGACTCATACAGCCAACTAAGTTGTGTAAACTCAAGGCCTGGACTTGCCACCCCTTCACCTAAAACTGTAAGTTATAGGTCGAGGAGAGACACTTTTAAAACAATCTCCTTCCATGACTGTGAAAAGGAAAGCAGAATGAACTCATGCTGCAGAAAGAGAGGGGGAGTTTTTGTGGGTTTAATGTTCCGGGTAGAAGCCGTCCCTCTGTACTGAACTACAACCAGCTACCCATGTAAACATCAAAAAAAAATTTCAGAGCTGAAAAAAAATCTGCATGTGGCCTGGTTATTGCAGCAGTACATGATTATGAAAAAAGCTGATTTCAGTGCAGTCAAAGGTGAACTTCAACCAACACTGGCAGGAGGGTGTTTGTGCATCCTCCCCATAGTCGAGCAGTCATCAAACAGGTGGCATATTACAAGCAGTGCAATACAGGGCAGCATGCAAATGTGGGTCGGGGAATAGATTAGTCACACGCTGAATCTCAAATGACTCCATTTTACAGGTGTAATGCCCTGTGAAAATGGCATCAGGTAATGCAGTGATCAGTAAACATATTTCCACATACTGACATTTCATTTTCAGAGTAATCAGATTGAACGTCTGTTCACACAACAAACATTTTCTGAATGAACAGCTGTTAATGTGTCTTTTATGGAAGCTAGTTTTCACCATAGAATAAAACATTTTAAAAGATAACTGCTTTTTATCTCAGAATTGCGAGTTTACATTAGAATTGCGAGATATACACTCACAATTGCATGTTATAAAGTCAGAATTGAAAGATAGGCTATAAACTCGGAATTCTGACTTTTTTCTCAGAATTGCGAGTTAAGAAAAAAAGTTCTTGCAATTCTGAATTTATTTTTTCGCAATTGCGACTTTATATCTAACAATTCTGAGGAAAAAAGTCAATATTGTGAGATAAAGTCACAATTACCCTTTTTATCTTTTATTCTGTGGCGAAAACAAGCTTCCATAGTCTTTTCACATGCCGTCAATGTGACTTTTTTCTTTTCTTTTTTGCAGAGGTGTTCTAATTACTTATTCCATTATACTTCAAAGAAAATAGGCCAACTAATTAGATTTGCGCTTTTGGTCACATGTTCAGAGGATTTTGCTAAGCAACAGTAAATAGAAAAAAAAAAAAAGGAACTGTCTCGCTTGTCTCTGTAATCTTGTATTTGGTGGTGATTAACACCATAGAAAATCCAAAAATCCAAATAGCTGTTTGAAAACATGTAAATGTTTTACTTTCTTTCTTCTTTATTGTAAGTTGATATCAAAAACAAAAAGCAATGTAGTGCTCTGTGTCCTGGAGTATTATTATTATATTATGAATATCTGCATATTCACTCAGCCCGTCTGCATTTTTTTTTTAATAATAATGTCCTCTGATGTCCACTTATAATGTTATCAAGATGTTAACATAAAAAAATCCTAATTTAGAAGTAATAAGCTATTTTCTATCCTGTTTTTGACCCTCTCTTTCAAACACTGTTTTGATCGGTGTGCTGCATTCAAGACTAAACGCCTACTGCTATGAATGGGTAACAGTTTTGCATATTAAAATAATTTATATTAATTTATATTAAATTAACTTAATGAATACATCCCTGCCATTACACGTGTGTGATAAATCTATCGATATATAGTTGAAACATTGGCAAACAATGTGAAACCTTTATGTGTATTACATATGCTTTATAAGTATTGGTTGTGGCAAATAAAGTTTAATTGCCGAGTTACCACAGTTATAGTTGAGACTGAGAGGATAACTTCGTTCTGTGTCCGTCGTTCTTATAGGCTATCATCTTTCATCTTTTTCGATAAAGTAAAAAACGAATACATTCTCATTTGCAGTGTCATGTTTTAAATAAAATGAAATGCATTGTAATGTCTTACTGATGACAAAATCGAAGATGCCGCTCACTTGTGTTTGTGTATCTCTTGTATTTACTACAACAAGACATGCGTCAATTGGTGGCAACGATGTAGAAGCAGGCGTTGGTTTTCTTCTGCAGAGGCGGCCTTTTGCTACACTATTACGTCATAAAGTGAAAAATTTGTCACAATTAGTCAGAGCAGCCTCGTTTCAATAAAAGCTGTATTTGGACTAACAGGGAAGTTTTGAGTTTTGAAACTTACAGGATATTTTTCCATAGTACAATGACCTCTTATATGTCAAAAGATCAAGGACATTTTTATTTATTAATTCATGACCCCTTTAATGCAAACTGACAAATTGCATGCAAAAACCGAAAGGAATTTTCATGCAAAACATTTTTGTTGGTGTGAACAGGCCTTGATATGCAAGTGGAAAAGGTAATTATTATGAAGTTTAGATGATTTTGGAGTCTAAGTAGAGTTATCTCAGAATCAGCGATCATTAGGAGGACAGACATGTAAATAAAAAACTGTCAATAACAATGGAGTGTTGTAGCATTCGCAGTCAACAGGGGGAGCCGTGCTGTAAAAAGCATTCAAATGAAGGCTGTGTGCACTGAACCTCACTAAAACAACTAAAACAAACTGAACCACTCGTGGTGTGGTCATGGGAAACCACACCATAAACTCAAAGGGAGGAACTCATGCAACACAGTGAAAATGAAAGTAGGGCAAGACTGAAAACATGTCCTTGGATTAAAGACTTTCTCTTCTTTACAGGTGTGTTTTCCTTGTTAAGGAAACAAAGTTATCTATCATCTGGGTATATCCATGTCTGCTGCTAACATGTAATGGGAACTGATTTATTATCGAAACAGAAAGGAGGATATTGCAGAGGACTGGGAGGTCAACATGTGGGTCCATTAGTTCAACAGATGCAAGGTCTCTATTTACAAAACACACAAGACAAACTTTTAAAAATTTGTCTAGAATTAGACGGGGTATAACATGCAGAGCTAACCAGTGTATTACATAATTACATAATTCTTATTAAATAACCTTCACTGTTCAACCTTCAATGTTACAAGGGAAAAATGTAATCATACAGTCTCTCTATAGAGAGACCTTGAGCTCAAGTCTCTATTGAGACTGAATTGTGGAATGTCTTGTTTAAGTTTCTCATCCAATCACATGTGACCACCAGAGAAAAATGCTTTGTAATATGCCTCTGTGTTACAAAGCTCTCATTGTTCACAGAAACACCAGACTAAGTAATCACAGAGAGAAAATAACAGCTGAAGAAAAAAAATTAGGCTTTGAAACTGAATTAAAGATTTTGCAGTACAGGTATTGCCATATGCTGTTGTAACCGTAGTGGAAACGAGTATTTCCTCTATGAAGTTGGGTTTTCAAAAAAATAGAGACATGATCATGAGGGTAAACATGTGACTTCAGTTAAGCACTGCAAGTTTTGGCACACTGACAACAGAGAGCAAAAATAGAAATAAAAGAACAAAACAAATCAGCATTCCTTTTAGGTGCTCTTAAAAAGAAAACCATTACAAACATGTACATAATAACGACATGAAGGTCACAGAACGTGGCAACATACAGGCTCTGTTCTAAAACCTTGCGGTCTGCCTATGCAGATGGCATTTTAAAACATCATAGATGCATTCCCGACATGAAGGTTTCAAAATATGAGAAGATTAGGCACCTCTTTTTGGCCAAATTCTGTCTCTTTTGTAAAGAAAGAAGCAGGGCTTAAAAAAAAAAAAAAAATCAATCGGTTCACTCCGAGCAGAATCGATATTTTAACGTTTTTGTTTTTGCGTTCCTCATTAAACATTACCATCCCGAAAACTGTTTGATTAGAAAAAAATATCGGTTAATAACGTTATTTTAATTTAGCCTATACTTTAAACAAATATGTATAAATTAGGGATGAGTCATGATTTTCAAATATTCGATTAGTTGACTTTATTATAGAATATCGAATAGGTTGTGCGATTATTGCCTTTAAAAAAAATCCCCATGTTTTCGGTTCTGATGTGGTGGTGACGCGTTCATGTAACCAGAGGGTGACACTGCCAATCACACACATCAAAGCTGTCAATCAACTATATCAGACAACAGAAGAACAACACATTTTATCACATCAGAGCATGTGAGCGGTAATATTTCCTCCAGAGCAGAGAGAGTCTTTCTGGAGATTACACTCGCTCAGAATGCCCTTAGTGACATGCTGGTTCGACAATATGTGAAATAAGTAGGGCTGCCCGTGCACGACTAAAGTTTTTTTCTAGACGACTAGTAGTAGTTCATTTAAGCCATTAGTCTAATCGCATATTTATATTAATTTAATTACTTAAATATAGACATGGGAGAGAATACTAAACCATAATGAGCGTTTTCGTAACATATAGGCTATTGCCTATTCCACACTCAAACGCACGCATAAAGCTTGCCACAAAGAACCGGCAAAAGTAGGCTAATGATTATGCATGAGACATTTTAATTGTTTATTAATAAACTAGTGTTTTCTGTGTCAGTGTCGGCTGCAAAGATAAAGTTGACAATGCTGACTCGCCGTAGACATATCAAGCTTTCTATAGATATATTTCTCAGGTCTGTGAGGCAAGTAGGCTAGCTTATACGTCGAGTTTCGGTTCATTTATGATACGCGCTCGAGTTCACGCGCCGGCGCCTCCGTGTCCTGATTATATTGTCTGCTATATTTGCTTTTTATTTATTAAATCCAGGCAATTGGTTGATGAAACATTGATTAAAGTGAACTTCATTTTGCATAAATTGTATATTAATTTTAAAAGAAAGGCTTTCTACAAAACAAAACTTAATTAAGTGGTCAAAATCCTGTCTGACCCCTCCATATGTCTCACGATAAATGTGGATATCCTATGATCCTATCTTTCTCATCTCATGCGGTTCCCTTTTCATATAATCGACATAGATGAAATTATGCATTAAAAAAATTATATTATATTATTTAAACATAAATATGAAACATTTTTAAGCTTTTCAAGTTATATTTAAGCGTCACGCCGCTCTGGCTTTGCTCACATGCTCTGGTGTGTAGCCTATACATGGATGTGTGCGTGCATGTGGGGGATGGGTGTGATTTTCAACTAATAATCTAATAATACCCAGCGATCTTCAAATACTATTTTTTATTCAATTTTTCGAAATGTAAATAGACTAATTTTCACTCAAAATTAAGATAACACATGATAATTAAACTTGAACATTTATTTCATAACACCACAAAAAAACCTGTATTAAAGGGGCATTATGCAGGAATCCCGTTTTTGTCAAACAGCGACCCCTAGAGTTGCTGTGGAGTACTTGAATTTAACGTTACTGTCGTAAATACCAATCACTCAGAGCGTGACATGGCCTATTACATAGTATACAATAGTACATTGTGTTTAATTTGTCGTTTAATGAGATATAATATATGTTGTTAGTGGTGAGAATTTTCACGTGATTAAATACATAGATCCGACAATTATCCCATGAACTTTAATGGTCCAGAGGCAGAACTTTTGCCAAGTGTGTCAGAGGTTCTGGGTTCTAATCGGTACTAGTAGAATAGTTTATTTTCCTCATCAAAACCGATTGTTTATTAGTGGTTGAATTTCAAGCAGGGACATGTTTTTTGTGCATTAGGTTTTGTGATTTCACCATCGCCTCCGTGTGCAGTCTATGGTGAAGACAGTGCGCGCGTCACAACAGAACACTGTAACTTATCTGCACCACTGATCGCAGAGGCAACGAGCACTTTGGTCACTTGATTTAAAAAATAACACATTTCAGATCGCCTCTTATTTAACAAACAAACGAAATGAATGCTCTACTAGAGTTACCTGGAGATGTTTTATTTGTTTGTAATGGTACATCCGTGCCGCAAGAGGTTTCAATGGGGACATAACACACCCGCAAATTATGCCTATGCTCGTGTCCGACTCCTCGCTCGGTCAGTCTGCCGTTTCCTCTTTCTCTGTTCCTCCGACAATGCTTTCCTAGCTTTCTGCATATATGCCGGCTCAGCCATGATGATAGTGTGACAAACTCCATCCCTCTATACCTTGTTCCTGTGTGTATGTGTGCAGTTGCCGAAAAGGAATATGTTACATCGCGAGAGCTGATATCACGCGATACTTCCTGACACTGAGCACGGCGGCCCGCCGCACCGAAGTTGCAAGTGAGATTTTTGCGCTCACCGGCACCAGGGGGGGTCGAGACGCCCACCATTCAACCCGAAAGAAGTTATATAACCATTTCAATAACTCTGAAGCTGTTCAGTTAAGCTAAAAAAGCTGCATAGTGTCCCTTTAATTACAAAGCATAAACAGCTGGAAAAATATTGACCTGTTACTGGACCGTTAGACAATTGAAAGTGGCCCTCTTATGGCAAATTTTTTTCAGAAGTGTGATGACATTTTTTGTACATAACTTTTTTTGCAACATGCAAAAAAAAAAAAAAAAAAACTTCACGTGCTGTACTGCTCAATTCATGATTGGTCACTGCCAAATTAAAATATTAAAGAGAACGATAAAATAACGTTATTAACCGGTTAATGGCCATTTAAAATAAACGTTTCTGTTCAGAACGATTAAAATTGATTTTGTTTTCATTTTTGTTCCTGTTAAAATTTCATTAGTTTCCGGTTTTCGTCCCTTGAACTGGTTCAGAGCCCTGGAAAGAAGACAATCCCACATTCTACTCATATGAGCCCAGTGGACAAACTTTTTTATTTTTTTTATGTTCCTTGAGGTAATGCTAATAAAGTTTTTTCCATTGTCGGGAGTAGCGCGTGGACTATTTCAGAAATGGAATGGCATCTGTATACTGTATCCATTGTGTATGTCACTGATTATAATGGGTTCTCTTTGCTTTTAACACTTATTGGTTTGGTTCACCTCAAAATGAAAATTTCCTGATAATTTACTCACCCCAATGCCATTCAAGATGTTCATGTCTTTCGCTTTGTGCTTTGAACTTTTCAATGCGAAGCGCTGCACGCTGTGACTTCGCGTTGCTTCAAGTGCATCATTCTGCACACGTGATGTGCATAATCGATTTGCCGCTCTTATTGGCGCCTTTCATGTTATAATGCTTAGGGGAGGTTTAAACACCTGGGATAAGAGGACGTGGCCAATGGGAATATCACTCATTGGCCACGCCCCCTCCCCCTGGCGAAATGGGCTTGCCACCACGGCTGGAAAAAATCCTAGAGGAAACACTGGACATCACATCACCAGTGTCCAAACTATTTTTGGAGCTTGGTTAGATAAATGCTTTGTTTATAATGAGGAGACGTGTTAAGCTTAGGGGTTCGACGAAGTCAGATTTTTTTTTACGTCACCATTTATGTAATTAAAGTCGAGTCAACCTGTACCTGAGACTCGAAGGCGGGTTGCAGGATCTGCACTGATGTACGCGCTACTGTAGTGTCTGTATGTGTGTATGTTACAATGCAGCAGCGCATTAGTTTATAACGGCAATTTTAAACAGCTTACACGTTTACAGTAAGCTGTTTAAAATGTGCATTCACCCGATCAGTTTTAAGCATTCAGATGGTATATTCAAACGTATGGTGGAGCGCTCACAGAGTATGCTTTTATTGTCATTTTAACTGTTGGAAACTGAGCGTAAAACTACAAAGTTTTCATATCCTGTTGCGCCCTCTATAGGCCATGATCAACGACTAGTCAGCATCAAGCTTAAAGCACCATGGCAGAGCATTAAAGTCAACTAGTCTTTGCAACCCCTAGTAAAGCTATAATATAAAAGACCTACTATCCATTAAAAGATCAAAGAGGATGTGAACAGCTTCGAGTAGAACCATAAGGTAATTACGACACGAGTAGCATGTATGACATGCCAATTTAAAACTCAATTGAAATCAATTGTAAGTCAAGTTTCCCATGTACTTTGCACTATTTTGATTAGGTTGCTGCCTATATACTGCCTATGAAAGCAGTATAAAGCAAGATATCTCACTGGGCTTTGAAACAGAGCCATTGATTTTTCTACTTAACAGATCAAATTAATTCACAGCATAAAGAGGTGAGCTTTTCCCCCAAATAGATTGTTTTAAAAAATCATCAGTAAATTAACTAAATCTCTGATTGACCGAACAACAGTTCATCATGTTGAGCACAAATCAGTGACCTTCAGTCTGATGAGAGATTGACTAAGAGTAGCACCGTTCATCCCTGAGGGGGGTCAAATTTAGGGACCAAAAAAGGCAGCAATGGAATGAAAGGAAATTATGATAAAAGGGTTTGGCTTTGAAATCAGTCTGGCAAACCTGAAAGAGTCATTTGGAGCTGAGGTTAGGTGAGGTAAGGTGGTTTACCTGTGCCACACCTGTGACAGTAATAGCTACCCCCTCCGCTGTCTCTACATCCTCACACTTGGGTTGCAGGGTCATAATCTCAAGGGTTATCCTGTGGAAAACGCAAAAAAGGAAACAAAACAAAAAAGTTGGCTATGAACTACGGGAAGAATGTCGAGCGGTGTGAAAATAGGAAGAAGGTGGGGTTAAAGGAAGACGTGAAGGTAAACAACACAAAATGAATCTGCAGGGTGAAAATACGAAGACACAACCACTTGGTCAGCACAAATCAGGTGTTTTGACCATGGGCTGTAATGGAATTGTCTGGAATCAGATTCCCAGCAACTCAAAGATTATTTCCCGACCCACAATATTCCTAAAAGCCCATCTGATCCGTCCATCGTCATCCATTACAGACCCAACAGTCAGAACGTGCTGACGTGAGCCATTAGTTACATGAGCGCGCTGCGTAGCCAAACATCAGACAAAGAAAGTGAGAGATGACTGGCTCTCCTACACTGCAGAGGAAGACCAACACAAGAGTGTGGAAGAGAGCATGAGAACATGTGTGTGATGGAGGAAATGGAACCAGGCCACTGCCCTTCATACCCTGAGCACCTAGAATATTTCTCATTGTCTCATTTGGTTTGCTTGTTTCATTCAGTGCGATTACCTGAGCGACCCCTGTCACCTCCAAGGGGACACCCTCCGAAGTTTCGATATTCTCACAGCGACAGAGGATGGTCATTATCTCCAGAGAGAGTCTACGTGGAAAGATGGGGAGAGGGGAGGGGAGGGGGAACGGGAGGCAGGACAGCACAATATAGTCAGTGTGTTAACATATGTGAAAGGGGGGGGGAGAGAGGTCAGGGTTCAAGGTTAGGGAGGATGGGCTCTGGTGTTGATTGCAGTTGAATCCAGACCATCAGGGAGCCACTGTCTGCTGCAGATGGAGAGATCTTTTATCTTTGAAATCTCATCATTGACTCTGAATTATGGCTGGATGATTAATCGAAAAGTAATCGAAACCGAAATTCAGAGCCTATAACCGACGTAATTTTACCATGTCGGTTATTTCGTTTTTTTAATCAATATTTCCACCCACTGTGTGTTAATGTACTTTCCCCTTAAAACATATTACCAGGTGTATAGTCACGTGACTCCGACCCGTCCAGTCTGCAACATTGAAGCAACATGGAGGGGAACTCAAACACAGAGTCAACTCAGCAACAGGAGCCGCTTGTACCAAAGAAACACGCAGTGTCCGTCGTTTGGACGCATTTTGGCTTCAATAAAGACGACACCGAACAAACTCAAGTCAAATGCAAACACTGCAGAAAAACTGTTATAGCGACCAAAGGTAATACCAGCAATCCGTTTCAACACTTGGAGCGCAATCACTTTACCGAATATGAACAGTGCATGGCTCAAAAACAGAGAGACTGACAAACGCCCAGCAACAAGTGCCTCCACAAAGCAGGTGTCGATAACACAAGCATTTACAAATGCTACACAATATGAAAAGGATTCAAGAAGATAGAAAGAAATAACTGACGCCATTTGTTACTACATCGCGGAGGACATGGCTCCCATAGCTACAGTGGAGCACAATGGGTTTAAACAACTCGTTAGAACACTCGACAGAAGATACACTGTGCCAGCGCGACCATATTTACAATAATTTATTTTGTTACAAAAATAACTATTTTTAAAAGTTCTTTATTTTCTACATTTTTAGGAAACTTTCTTTTTACATTAAAACTTAAATGACTTTTTTATAAGACGTTTTTATTTCAAGCATTGTATGCTTTGTTTGATTCAATTGTTTGAAATATTTAATAAATAAGCATTAATAGCTATCTGTGAATTTCCTTATTTTAGAATCACAAAGATAGGATTATGCACTTTCATTAGAAAAAATAAACGTGAACATATTTACAGTATAAGCCTTGCCAGTGACATAAGGAAAAAAAAAAGAGTTCAATAATCGTAATCGAGGTAACTTGTTCGATTAATCGCGATTATGATTTTAGCCAAAATCGTCCAGCCCTACTCTGAATGGATGTCTTATTCTGTATATCTCTCCACTATGATGAGCCTTTGCACTATACCTGTTCGTGTCCCTAGACCACTGCTTTAAACATCTACGACAAAGCAATATATATTTCTTTAAGGTGTTCTTGCTAAAGGTGGATTTGGATAAAAGGCTGCACGATAACATTTAAAATGATCCACAATTTTCCTCAACATTAAAATTGCAATTATTTATTTAGTTGATTTTTTAAAATCGGGTTTGATTTTATTATAATTTTAACAGAATTCACAATAAAATACAAAGTTCATCATATTCTTTATGTAGGCTATGATAACAAGATAACTGTGGATTTCCACCTTCTGGACTCTAAGACCCCCATTGTCCCACACAATATTCAATTATATATATATATATATATATATATATATATGTAGTCCTTCAGACTATAATCGGGGCAAAATAATTACTATAAAAAAAATAAAAAACCTCTTAATATAAACATTTTAAAATGTAAATGTATACACAACGCGTGTACCACGACAATGATCCAATTTTAATCACCGAAGCTGCAGGTTTACAATGTTTCACATAACTGAGTCCTGCAGTTCAGCACAAGGTAACTGACTGAGATGGAAAGAAGGTACCAGGTGGCATACTATTCTAGTGGATTGCTGGGCTAATATAGATCACCCCTAATATAGCCAAAAACCATTTGACACAGGACAGTTCTCAGTGTAAGAGACCATAGTCTAAGATTCATCTGCAAAGTTAATGTACCAATATAGTTCAGTGTTCATGTGCAGCCAGCGAGTGTGGACCTCTCCTCAATTGCCCTTTTCTGTGTACTTCAAACAAATTTGTTCAGCTGTTTTTGTCTCTTTGAAAAACTGTAGCTCTTAAATTGGATTAAAATGAAACAGGGCGTGTCTGAATGGGTAACGTGCTCAGGCATATGCAGTAGGATCCCTCAACTGAATGTTTATTTCAGCCATTTTGATGCCGCAAGCCCTACATCTCTCTCAAGCTTTTAAAATTAGATCAATGTAGCTTTCACAGCTGCCAGCAAACTAGATTAATCCTTTCTTCTTTAGGAAAGGGGGAGGGCAAGAGACATTCCACCCAGCCAAGCTTTATTTCTAAACTATGCACTCAACTGAACAACTGCTGTGACCACTAAATACAGGACCCCTTTATAAATACACATTTTTACATTTTTATTTTTCTGACATTTCATCTTTCTTACAATTGATCCACTGTTCCATTGACTCCATTATAAAAAATGATTAAATATAAATCTTCCTTTTAGCTGTAACATTTAAAAATCATAGCTGCATTTCCACAATAGACTTTTTCCACGTTCATGTGTCGTCAGACTCGTCTCATCCCACTTTTATAGATAACCAATTTCCCCGCCTGTATTCCCGTCAGTTTTGGTAAATCAAATAAAGTTGGCAAACTTTACAATAAACCTTTCAAATGGTCTCTTTAGCTTGACATGGTACTTTACCATATATCATATTCCAATTTAATGTATAACATGATAGCATTTGAAGTGACAAATCTATTAAATGAAGTTCCAAACGTAGGTTCGGGAGGAGCCTAAACATTCAGTCCTATCAATTATCATTACGAGCATACTATATAAGCAGCAGACACCACGTCATCCCATTGACAAATTCTTCCGGCAGCTCGCCTCCTCCAGTAAATTATCTCTATCCTCTTATGTGCAATACCATCATAGGGGGTTTTTAACTCGGAGCTCAAGCCGAGCCTCGGGTTCGAGCCTCCTCCAAGGACAGCAAGCCAAGTTAGTTTACTATTAACCTTTAAGGCTGAATGGGCAGGCAAACTAGTGAATCTAGATTTCAATCCTTCTGCTGTGCAGACTGGAAATGTGATAAAAGTCTTGTGATGTGTATTTCCACAGAGTTGATATGGCGTAATAATCTTATGATACCCAGCAGAGAGATACCAGAAACAGATCAGCCGGTCAGACACACACGGGTGAGTCCAGCGTGTGAAGGCAGGTTAGCTCGGCAAACACTTAAAAGAAATGAACAGGAGAGGAACATCAGAGAATAGGCAGGCTGGTTATTACAGATTGCACATGCATAATCTCAAAGTCAATAACGATTAAAAGAGGGAACAAAAAATGGAAACAAACCGTTAGGGATGCACGATATAGGATTTTGGCCGATATTCGATATGCCGATATTTTCAAACTAATTTTGCCCGATGCCGATACCGATATATTTGTATTTTTTTTTAAGTGCAAAAAAAGCTTATTAAAGCTTCTATTAAGGTTCTCAGTCAAGAGCAGTGAGTGATTTCCTCTGTGTTTTGTTGTTTTATTAATATTAACGGGATAGTTCTCCCAAACATTTTAATTGTCATCATTTACTCTCTCAAGTTTCTTTCTTCTGTTGAAATTATAAAAGTTATTTGGAAGAATGTGGCTAACCAAACAGTTGCTGTACTCCAGTGACTTCCATAGTATATTTAAGCACAAGAAAGAAATTAATACAGGTTTGGAACAACATTAGAGTGAGTAAATAATGACAGAATTTTTATTTCTGGGTGCAGTATTTCTTTTAGGACAAGCGGCAGCATATTATTACGGTCTCTTTAAGAACTTTGTTCATGTTTAACAACTTTGTTTATGTAAACCTTTTGTGTATTTGACAGTATCAGCGCAATAAGACTCGAAAGATTAGTCCAGTATGCAGGCGCTGTGACAGGCTTTTAGTTCCTGTGAGCGTCGAGTGTACGCGTTTAGAAAAGCGGGTGTTAGAACAGCGCATCAGCACGTGAATGATACGTTTACCTAGCAAGACTTTGACGCGCATGCAAATAATGAACTTTTGTGAATTGCGGTGTCCCGTGAGTGTAACTCTACCTCTGCGTTTACATGTGATGTGATGTGAATGTACGTCGCGTTGTACAGTATGTTGAGATGAAGGCGCCAGAATTGAACGGATAGAATGCACGATACTATGATTTTTCTTCAAAAGCAGATCGTGGAGACATTTTTATCGTCCACGATCAAAAACCGTGAGACGCACACCCCTAGTTGGAAGTTTAAGTTGCTGGCGCTCATGCTTCGTTCGCGGTCGTCACGTGCGCATAGGAAACACGCCACCCTATCGGCAAGGCTCATCCGCAGAAATATTCATATCGGCCGATTTTAAGCTCTTATCGACCGATACCGATGTTGTCCCGATATCATCGTGCATCCCTACAAACCGTACATTCCAAAATGATATATAGTTCTCTCACATTTCTTTCATACATATGACACGTGTTGTCCTCTTGCTAATGTTCTGACAGCTACAAGCACTGTGTATATTACACAATAAACAAAGCTCATACTGAATGACATATATGGGCTTTTCACACTGTGCTTAACCCTGGGTTATCATATTTAGTTTACAACTTTTAGGGAAAAATCTAAATGTCAAACAGTGACAGAAAAAAGTAAAATAAAAAATTGTATCTTGGTCTAAAAATGTATATTCAGTAATAAATCTCTTGTGCAGGAGTGGGACAAGCTGTTATTTAAACAGTTCATCCAATCAGTGATATTTAGAGATGCACCGATTGATCGGCTGGTGACCGGAATCGGCCGATTTTCACGTGATCGGCCATGATCGGCGACCGGCCGGTCAGTCTGACATAATCCGATTTTATGTCGGTCAAATGGACTCGGGCGCCGCATGATTAACATCGCGCAACATCAGCATCACACGTGCACACGGAACGCACACATGTAGGAAACCTCGTGAATTCACACAGCAAGCGGGAGCAGCGCGTTTTTTTTTTTGTTCGGCGTGCACGTTAATCAATTAGTGGATTCACACCGGGAGCAGGAGCAGCGCGTGAGCGTCGAGCAGGAGCGTCGCGTGAGGAACAGTGAAGCGTGGGTTTCGGCGTCGAGTCTATTTTTGCTGAGCTCAATTTAAGTGAAAGCTCACTTTTGATGGATAAAATAAATAGGATTTCATCCAAAAAGTGCCCAAAATGCACAGAATTTGCATGTCTGGTGTGTATTAACAAGAACTGAAGTAGGCTAGGCTATGTCAGAAAGAAAATGAAGACTCAAAAATATTTATAGAAAATTTACCCATTTAAACTTGTTTTATTATTTCCCAATCGTTTCCCTGCACATGCTCCACTTGTCCTGTTTAGCTTGGCTGGACATGTGTCAGATGAGAGAAGAACTGTTTGAGAAAAATAACTTGCCATTGATGTACAAGTGATTGCAATAGGCCTGTGTGTGTGTGTGTGTGTGTGTGTGTGTGTGTGTGTGTGTGTGTGTGTGTGTGTGTGTGTGTGTGTGTGTGTGTGTGTGTGTGTGTGTGTGAGAGAGAGAGAAAAATCTTTATACTGCAAGGCTATATTTATTTTATTTGTTATTTGTTATATTATTTTATTGCCATTACCTGTTTTCATACAGAAGTTTAGTTTGCTAAATATATCAGATTTTTTTAGTTGGATATTGGCTGTGAAAAGGAAATGGTTCTTCCATAGCACTGCACTTTAGATGTGTGGGAATTTCACACACCAGGAGTAATTTATATAGTTCTATTTTAAAGCGATTATCTGTTCAAAAAATGTTCTATTAAAGAGAAGATAGAAAATAAATATTTGTGTGTGCTATAAAGTGGTTTGAAAAAATGAAATCGGAATCGGCTAAAATCGGAATCGGCAGGTCAAACTCAAGGAAAAATTCGAATCGGGATCGGCCTAGAAAATTGTAATCGGTGCATCTCTAGTGATATTGATACCGTAAATATGTAAATAAGAAAGTTAACCCAGGGTTAAACTCTCAAAAACCTGAATGGCCAGGAATAATTCCTAACCTAGGGCAAAGAATAAACTGTACGAAACATAAAAAAATGATAACCCAGGTTTCCTATAACCCGGAGTTAACAAAGTTAAATGTGAGAAACCCTATATATTTTAGCACAACTGTAGTTCTGTTCTACAGATTTCGTAAAGACTACAGTGCTATGTATTTATCAGCAGAGGCTGCACCACTAATGATTATCTATTCGTAACCATTGAAGCAGAACTTCACTCTACACTCTAGTATTGTTAACTGTTTATTTTTCCAAACACTGGCCCTGGATACTGAGGCCTTAATGAAGTGAGTTCATGTAAATGGAGGGGGTTGAGTTCTGATGTTTGTGTATAATGTTTGTTAGCTGCCTAGGTGGATGAATATATCACTAAACATACATTTAAAAGGAAGAGTGCTCAACAGCCTAGATAACAGGACTTGATATCACATCACAGACTGGTAGTTTTACAATGCAGTATGAGAACAGCTACCTACGATATTTCCTTTCTGGCTAGGAAACTAGTTATTTTAGTTACTATCAATTAGAGCCCAACCGATATATCAGCGGGCCGATATTATCTGCCGATATTAAGCATTTTCCTAACTATCGGTATCGGCATTTATAATGGCCGATAAATGAATATTTAAAAAAATGCGAGTCAGGTCTATACGCTGAGTTTTCGGTTCATTTATGAGACGATTTGCCGTTCATGCGCTGGTGCCTCCGTGTCGAGATTATCTATTGTCTTCTATATTTACTTCTTATTTATTAAATCCAGGCAATTGGTTGATGAAACATTTATTAAAATTAAGATACAATTAATACAAAACAAAATTCGCTTTAATGAAAGGCTTTGTGCTTTCTGTTTATGGTGAAAGATTTAAAGCACGTTAGTGCCGCTTTCAGAGCTTGTCACATCCGTAACATTGTTTTTTTCCTCATAAATGCAAACACGAAAAATTAAATAAAATGAATATTTAATGTTCTGTTGAGAGCCAACCCTTCTTCATTCGGTTGGTAGTAGCACATTACTTTTGATTTGCGCAGTGTAATTCACAGAATTGATTTCTCTGCTACCAGCCTCTGTCACGTCTTGTGTGAGCTTGTGATGGGGAAAGCGCGCAGCTGAGAAGTCCTGATTATATTGTCTGCTTTATTTACTTCTTATTTATTAAATCCAGGCAATTGGTTGATGAAACATTAATTAAAATGCGTTGCGCGAGCGACAAATCTCCGACAGTAAACTGATGCCCCATTCTGATTTGTAACGGGCACTTTTTCGCGTCTCGGGTAAACAGCTGGTGCGACGCGAGGAACAACGGCCGCGTCCGGTTTATTTAGACACAGTGTTAAAGCTCATTATGCCGCTACAAGCAATAATTTATATAATTATAACACTATGTTTCACATTTAGTACATTTTGCTTACTACTTATTTAAAAATAGTATAAAAGTACTGTAGGCCTACATATGTAATTAAAACGTTTTCATTTTGATATATTTATTGATACAAGTAATGTTTTATATAATGCAACTAAATTAAAAGACAAAGTCGTAAGTGAAGATTATGCAACAGTATTTAGAATATAATATAACATGCAATGCAAACTAGTTTGGTTACAGCTCAAATGTATCATTCTCATTATATCATTCACCCTGCCTCCATTACATTTGTCACACTCACACATGTGTTTGATCACCACATTTGAGTGATCATTGCAAAACATTTATATATTGATTCTGTTTGTATACGGTGTATTCTAGTACCCATCAAAAGTTTGTACACACCAATAGGAAAGTGTGTCCAAACTTTTGACTGGTACTGTACTACACATACATAATATTGCTACTGTATTATAATATATAATATCGGCCGATATATCGGTATCTGGCTTTTTTTTATCGGTATCGGCCCCCAAAAATCCATATCGGTCGGGCTCTCCTATCAATGATTTATACAGTATACATTAATTAATTAGTGTTAAATGTGAAAAACAACAGGCATAGATGTGTGCACTCCTGAGTTTCTTTACAGTGGACATATTATATTCACAAGAGGTTATAATAGTCTAGCCAGAGAAACATGAGCATGCTGTGACATGTCTCTATAATGGTCCTAATTCCCACTCAAGGGGAACGGAAAGGTACATAAATGGAGAAGTGTCATTCAGTCAGCGATAGAATTATTGTTCATATTGTGAGCAGATAAACACACACAAAAAAAAGGAGTAAATGTGATGAATGGACATTCTTACTTCTGTATGTCAGTGATAAGCCACCATGCCCAGGCCCAGCCGCCCACTGTATATTGCTTGTCATCAGAGCCACAGCAGCCACCTGAGAAAATAAACAGGTATATTTAGTACAAATGCACATTTATCCCACTTTCAAACGCACATGCGTTTGATGTAGTCATTTGTAACATTCTAGCATGAAATTTCATTTTAAATTGTATAAAATCAAACCATATCTTTTCATTATAAAAATCTAAATCATTCAACCCATTTCACAAGCTGTTAGTCAATCCCCACTTTCACCACCAACAAATGTTTTAAATCCCATACAAGCGGACTCACCAAACTGCTTTACAAACTGAACAACAACTTCATCATTAAAACCACTAAAGATGAATATCACTGGAAAGCCCCAACTCAGTTACAGTCTAACCAAACCACTATGCTGAGTAAATGTTTACAGAAATCAGCTCAAGTCAATAATCAACAAGACTAGCTGTTCCAAACAGAACATTTTGTGCACCAGTGCATGGATGGTGCATATCAACAAGGATGTACCAAAAGAAAGAGTATTTGAAATGGTTATGGTTAAAATCCGTCCCTCGGTTTACCGTCCTTCGGATGAGACGTTAAACCGAGGTCCTGACTCTCTGTGGTCATTAAAAATCCCAGGATGTCTTTCGAAAGAGTAGGGGTGTAACCCCGGCATCCTGGCCAAATTTGCCCAGTGGCCTCTGTCCATCATGGCCTCCTAATAATCCCCATATATACACTGATTGGCTTCATCACTGTCTCCTCTCCACCAGTAAGCTGGTGTGTGGTGAGCGTTCTGGCGCACTATGGCTGCCGTCACATCATCCAAGTGGATGCTGCACATTGGTGGTGGTTGAGGAGATTCCCCCTTCCATGTGAAGCGCTTTGAGTGCCTAGAAAAGCGCTATATAAATGTAATGAATTATTATTATTATTATTAAAATCATCACGGTTTCCATGAAAATATTAAGCAGCACAACATAAATGAGCAAACAACATTGATAATAATAAGAAATGTTTCTTGATAGGCAAATCAGCATATTAGAATGATTTCTGAAGGTGGCACTAAAGACTGGAGTAATGATGCTGAAAATTCAGCTTTGCATCACAGGAATAAAGAACATTTTAAAATAGATTTTATAAAAAAGTAGTAATAATATTTCCCAATATTACTGTACTTTTCACAAAATACATACAGCCATGGTGAGCATAAGATAATTTTTGAAAAACAAAAAAATCTTACTGACCTCAAACCGTTGAATGGTAGTGTATATGAACACAGAATTACTATCTTGTTAATAGGATGTGACTAGTTCATTGGGTGAATGTACTATGACTTTTGGCATATGCGATATGACTTTACTTTTCATGCAAATGCTCATGTTGTTATTTGGCTAACATACTAAACAGTAGTTGTGTCTCCACTGTCGGGCCAAAAGCGAACATGCTAGTGCGCCCCAAGTCCAGTAGCGTTTCCAATGTCAATTGAGCCTCATCGTGATTTCCTCGGCGGCCAGGGGTTTTTGGCCCGGAAAATGCCTTGGTCCAAAGTGGGCCAACTGGGGCTTGAGGAGTGGTCATTAACAAAAGCGGAGTTTATCTGAGGAAAGCGTCAACACTGGTGCTCATTTCCTATGTTATGCTCATTTTGTGATCTAGCTAGTTTTCAGTCAGCTGGTGAAATGGTGACGTTGTTCTATGAAGGCATGTTAAGGGCGGGTTTTAGGGTAGCGCTGCGGGGCTACTTGCCCAACAGTGGAAAAGCAGCTTGATTTTGGCCTTGCGGCTCGAGGTCCAAGGCTATTGGCCCCGATTTTGGCCTTGCAGTGGCCCGACAATGGAAAAGCGGCTAGTGTTGGGCAAGTTACTCTTAAGGGTACGTTTGTGTGAAAACGATGTACTAAAAACAGAAGTTTTTCCTTTGCTTTTTTTATGTACAGACGACAACACTGTCAAAATTATCCTCCGCAAAAACGACTAAAAACGCTGTTATGGATTCCAGGCCAGTACTTGGCGATGTCACAAAAACTATGCGCCTATAGACTGAAGACGTTAATACAGTATACATAATCAACATTTTCACAAATTACCCATTGATAGCCAGCTGTTTTAAAAAGCGTGTTTGTGTGACGGTGCATGTCCACTGGCATGAAGCGAGCGAGGCAGAGCAAGCGTTTTCAATAAATTCCTATGGAAGTTGAGCCTCACGCTCGTGCTGTGAATTGTGGGATAGACAGCGTACCGGAGAAGCCGCTGAGAGTGGCCGAGCTGCCCAACACTTTCTCCGGTCCACTGTCAATCACAGAACGCACAGAGTGAGCGTGAAGCTCAACTTCCATTGGAATTGAAAACACTCTTCTCCGCGCATGCATTGTTAATCTGAAAGTACACTTTAGGGATGGGCATTTTTGTTAATTTCTCTCGATAGGGCTGGGTACCGAGTTCGGTACTTTTTAGGTACCGACCGAATTGCCTCGATACTACCGAGTATCGAAACATGTCTTGTTTTTCGGTACCAAATTTCGGTACCTAAGTGGTTAATCTCATCAACGTCAGTGAAACAAGCATGCAGCATGATTGGCTTTGGCGGAAAAACACTAGTTTACGCGGCTGCCCAGAGACGTGGCTCGTCGCACGTGAGCAGTGGTGGAAAGAGTACTGAAAAAGCATACTCAAGTAAAAGTACTGTTACTTGTCAAAAAATGTAGTGAGAGTAGAGTAAAAGTACCGGTCCTAAAAACTACTCAAAGTAGGAGTAAAAAGTAGCCCTTTTAAAAGTACTCAAGAGTAGTGAGTAGTGAGTATTATGCTATGAATGTTAGTCCACCTTATACCCTGCAAATTGAAAATGTAGCTTACTCTTTTATCACAGATTCATAGAAAAAAAGAAACAGTATTTCAATATTTCTCCAACAGTTTTATTTTTGACTGCTAGCACTAAAAATACAGCGTTTCCCCTACCATTGTTTTGGACGACCCCCGCCCCCCCTAAAATGCTGACAAAATCCAGTCATAAAAAAGGAATTTATAACTCGGAATTTGTAAATTTTTTGAGGAATAAATAGAAAGCAGTTCAGTACACTTGAAATCAAATCGCGATATAGTGTGCGTGTGTGAATATTAAACCACAAAGACAACTTAAATACGAATCCTGCATGTTCTGTGTGAATGAATGGTGCAGCCGACGCGCAGTTTCATTTACCACACACACACACACACACACACACTGAAGCACGTGTGAGGTGTGACGCTTGCGCTGTTTTTTTGCCTATATGAAGACACAAATGCATGAACTTCCTCCAGGCTCAAGATCCACTCCGAAAGTCACTTCGTGAACAATAAATTGGCGCCAGGTGTCTCGAAGTCTGTTGATGCTGGTTTGATGCAAAGTTTTCCGCGCGCGATTTGATTTGACGGGAATCACGCATGGAGTCACATGATGACTTATTATAAAAATAAATATTAATATAAATGTAGCGACGGCAGGTTCAGGGAAAATAGCGCAGTAAAAGTACCGATACAGCACTTAAAATGTACTCAAGTAAAAGTAAAAGTACACTGTTTTTAAACTACTTAAAAAAGTACAATTCCTAAAAAAACTACTCAATTACAGTAACGAGAGTATCTGTAATTCGTTACTTTACACCACTGCACGTGAGGCTGTAGTGTGTGTGTGTGTGTGTGTGTGTGTGTGTGTGCGCAAGCGTCCCTAATCCCAACCCAGATAGATAGAAAATATGTGGAAATGATCCAAAGTGTACCTATGTGCCAGACTCGATGCCAGAAGCACGCGATGCAATATTTTCAACAAGATAATTGCTGCCAAGACCGGTAATATGGTAAATCTGATAAGGCACTTAGAAGCGCACAGAATAGGAGAGTAATGGTGTGTTCACACTGAACGCGAATAGAGCGTCAAATACGCGTCTAGTTAGACGCTTGAATCTTCCGCTCGAGTTCAAATTTTTCAACTTGCGCGGAAGACGTTCGCGGCAAACGCGTCGCCCAATTCGCGTCATTGATGCGTCTATTCGCGTCTTTGCATGTAATCTACTCGTGCAAATAATTAAATTCGTGTTCGGTGTGAACACAATTAGTTGTTCATTAATAAACAATTAAAATATCTCCTTGCTGTTGTTTCCTGACACATCCATAATCATTAGACTACTTTTGCCAGTGCTTTGCGGCAAGCTTCATGTGTGCTGAGCGCGAGGCATATATCCCGCCCCCCAGTAGCCTATGTTTAATTTAATTCACATTTATT
Organism: Tiaroga cobitis; assembly: GCA_030578255.1. NCBI lineage: Eukaryota > Metazoa > Chordata > Actinopteri > Cypriniformes > Leuciscidae > Tiaroga > Tiaroga cobitis. The sequence goes on along the minus strand of CM060595.1, from coordinate 28,398,579 downwards.
TGTATAGCATTTTTCACAATACATATCGTTTCAAAGCAGCTTTACAGAAAATGCATGTGTCTAAATTACAATTTAGAGTGATCCGTTATCAGGTGAGGTGACAGTATAATGCATTTCAATTAATTTTCATTCAGCTTCATTGTTAAACAATGCATTAAGTTAAGGCAGAAACAATGAGCTCATTGAAGTAAAGAATACATGTTGTTAAATGATTAGGAAACATAGAAAACTTTAGCATTGGTGCTTTTTTTACATAGGCTACTCAAAATATGAGTGTAAAAAAGTCAACAAACTGAAATTTTTTTTTTTAAATTAGGTAACGTTATATTGTTAAAACTGGTTACATAAAATTGGTATCGAAAAAAGTATCGTTCAGGAACCGTGATCGAAGTCAAGGTATCGGTATCGAACATTTTGTTATGATACCCAGCCCTACATTTCGATCATTGATAGGTCTCAAAAAGCAAGTACTCGAGTAAACCCTCTGCTAAAGAAACCTCATCTTGACACATCTATCCTCAGCAATTTTAGACCCATTTATTTCAAAGCCCTTAGAGAGAGTTGTGTACTGTCAGTTGAATTCCTATATCAGTATGTCCAATATTTCTGATACTTTTCAGTCCGGTTTCAAATCAATGCACAGCACGGAAAATGCACTGTTGAAGGTCAGCAATGACCTGTTGCAAGTAGGGATGCAAACGGTTAATTGATTATCGATTAATTGTCGACAAGAATGTACTCGATTAAATTCAATTAATGGTCGGCTAATTGAACATTGCGAACGTGACACGAGATTCTCACGCGAGAGAGCCGACACAAACTTGAGGCTAGTCTAACTGTCTGTCACGCGTTCTACCGTCCGTTACTTAATAAACAAAATAAGATAAAAATTTGCATCAAACAGAAATTACCCGCATACATGGGGTGTTCGCATAGACAGTAAAAGGGGTGTTCGAGACGCACGGCACATACAATACAGCCGATAGTTCAGCAGGGAGCGCGCAGCTCTTAAAGGGGCCACACCTTATTTCCACTCGCTACAAGTTGTACATTTTACCCCCCCCCAGCCTATATTATAAGTGCTGCTGCTAATGTTTCAAGTTTTTTATATAAGTAGTTTACCAGATACATGATTATATGTAGGCTTAATATGGTGTAGGTAGGCTAAGCCTACCCATATATATTTTTATTTAAAATTGATTTTAAAGGGATACTCCACCGTTTTTTCATATTAAACTATGTTATTCTCTTATCTAAGACGAGTTGATGCATACCTCTCTCGTCTCAGTGCGTGCACTTAACCGCTCTGTCGGGCGGAGAACTTTGAGAGCAGTTAGCTTAGCCCCATTCATTGTATATGGGCCAAACAGCGATGAAGTTAGAAGCGACCAAACACATCCACGTTTTCTCTATTTAAATATAGTTACACGAGTAGTTACACGAACAAGTATGGTGACACTAAATAAAATATGGCGCTTTTTATAAGCGGGTAAAATGGATAACTATAATGTATGGCGGAATAGCACTTATTGGGAGCACTTCGACTCTGCGCTGTAATATCTTCACTCGTGAAAAGTCCTCTCCCCCCTCTCCCTCTCCCTGTCATTTCCGTCAATAGAACCAACGTGACTTTTACTTCTACCTGTGCTACTAGCAAACTGCAAGAGATCATTTACAATGGCGGACTATGTAGATAATTATGACTTGTTTGTAGCAGACCCAGAGCCATATCTGTTTGAACCCGAGTACACAGAGGAGGAACTGGCTCTTATGGACCGTGAGAGGGAAGAAACATATGAACCAGAACAGACCGAAGCCGGCGAAAGAACACGGGCAAATAGCAATTGGTGGTGCAAGTGTGACTGTTGCGAACAAATGCGGACTGAAATTGAGAGCCTGTGCTGTTCAGAATGGGAACAGGTGTTGCCATCGATGGTGGGGGTCAATGTAGGTACAGCAGACCCTGGACAAATCGCCTGTATCGCGGCAAGCGACGCGTTTGCAGCGATGATTCACCTGGCAGTCGTCAACTGTTCTGGTTCATATGTTTCTTTCCTCTCACGGTCCATAAGAGCCAGTTCCTCCTCTGTGTACTCGGGTTCAAACAGATATGGCTCTGGGTCTGCTACAAACAAGTCATAATTATCTACATAGTCCGCCATTGTAAATCTGTGTAATCTCCATGTGTAATGTGTAATCTCTTGCAGTTTGCTAGCAGCACAGGTAGAAGTAAAACTCACGTTGGTTCTATTGACGGAAATGACAGGGAGAGGGAGAGGGGGGAGAGGACTTTTCACGAAGAAAATTGAGAAGTTCTTCTTTGTCAGTTCCACTATTATGCGGTGTGCCCCAAGGGTCCATTCTAGGCCCTCTTCTCTTTTCACATTTTAAAAAATAACATTGGGTGCCATTTTTTAAGAAATATAAGATTTCCTACCATTGCTATGCTGACGATACACAGTTTTAGAGATAAAACTGTGTATCATCAGCATAGCAATGGTGGGAAATCTTATATTTCTTAAAAATGCCACCCAATGTTATTTTTTAAAATGTGAAAAGAGAAGAGGGCCTAGAATGGACCCTCGGGACAGTTTTTATCCTTTGGACGTGCTCTGCAACTGTTTTGAGGTGATCAAATGATGGATGGCTAATCATTTTTTGCAATTAAATGAAAGATACATTTTGATTTTAGTCCCATCCAGGGGTGCGTTTCCCGAAAGGATCGTTATCCAACTATGATCGCAATTCCCATTGAACTCTATTGGTAACGACGGAACTTGCGATCATAGTTGGCTAACGATGCTTTCGGGAAACGCACCCCTGGTCTTCATCTCTAATTTAGATTCTATTGCCGCCAGTGTTTATTAACCGCATGTAAGGAATCTTGGGGTTACATTTGATTTGTCACAAAACTTTGAGAAACAAATAAGTACATTAGTATAGGGCAGTTTCTTTCATCTGAGATCGGTATTAAAACAGTTTCTACCTCTGAAAGATTTGGAGACCATAATCCACAGCATGCTCTCATAACATCACGTCTGGACTACTGTAATTCCCTATACTGTGACCTGCCTCAAACTGCGATCTCTCGTCTGCAAATTGTCCAAAATGCTGCAGCGAGACTTCTTACCGGCACAAAAAAAGAGAGCACCAAAATACATACATGACCTTCTGATGCCTTACTCTCCCCAAAGAACACTTAGGTCTGGTTATAAGCTTCTCTTAACTGTCCCACGTTTTCGCTGTAAAACTAAGGGTGGTTGAGCCTACTCTTCTGCAGCACTTTGGAACAGTCAGCCCTTAAATGTGAGGTCTGCTCCTTCATTAGCCAGTTTTAAATCGGCGCTTAAGTCTGATTTGTTCTATCTGGCTTTTGATTAGATTAGATTTTTTGTTTGTTTGTTTTGTTGCTTTTAAAATGTGCTATAGAAATACATTTTGACTTGACTTTATTGTTTATGATCAAAGTGATTACAGCTAGGGCTGCACGATTAATCGTAATAAAACCGCATGCGATTTGGCAAAGACTGAGATTATTCTATGTGCAGCTTGTCAGTGCAGCGCGGCTGATCGGTAGTAAATGCTGCTTCATCTGAACGCCTCACACAGACACGCCAAATATGACCCGCGCAAAAGTACGATAACGTGCATCATTCCAGGAAATCCCTATTTGCATCATCTCACAGAAGGATGCTCAACTGCCGTTATGAAGTGAGTTTGGAGTAAAAGCATGTTATTAAATGTTGTCTTTTGTTGGACAAGAGGATCATAAATGCTTCTCATGTTTGGAAATATGTTTGACGCATGTTGCTTTTAAGTTATAAGTGACTCAAACTCACAGTGCTTTCAGATGGAACAGCGTTTACAGAGCCGTACATCACTGACAAGCTGACAAGATTACATGTAAATTGCGATTAATCGTGCAGCCCTAATTACAGTCCTCACTGTGCGTTTTCGAAGCCATAAGGAGAAACAACTTTAAATAAAACACCTATTCTACTGTTAAAAAATATGAAAACAAAATAGCACTGCTGCATTGTGTCATCAATGATTTTGAAAAAGAACTAGCCTCTAAAAAGAATATGACCATCTCAAATAACTCAGTCAACGTTGAGCATTGCATTTGAGCTGAAACTGAAGAGTGAATGAACACTGGTCGGTACTGTATCGCTTTGCTAGCTAGTTAATATACTCAACCAAACACGTCCTATATGAGACTAATCAGATAAATAAAAGTAAATCTTAGAACTTACATCTGCCCAAAAGGGCACAAATGCACACATGAACTTGACCATGCTAGTCTGAGGAGTAAGGATTCCCATAACAGTGCGCTGATACGGACAACTAAAGCACAAAGAATTCACAACATTCTAATCCATTACAATCGTGTTCTCATTATAATGCTTTGTATGATAGAATGGCGCTGCACATCTTGTACTTACTGTATTTCATAATCAAAGTGATTCCAGGCATCACTGCCTTTCAAATCCAGTATCACTTTATTTTACCGGTCTGGAAGGCGTGCTGTCTAATGCTAACCAATCAGACCTCAGGTACCGCCCAAAATGCCCCGATAACCAATCAGAAAAATAGACAAATATCGTTTTCATGATCGATTGTCGCTGTCACATTCGAGTACTCGAGCACCCGAGTACATAAGTACTCGTGCCCATCCCTACTTTGGCCATCCACGTCCGTGAACTGTCTGCGTGACACGATTTTCGTAATAAAGACCCAGGAAGCAATTGGCGTCATTTCACAGTCTAGGTTAACTAAAGACCCGATATAGTCCGGCAATGAGTAACCCACTTCTAGCCAAAATAACCTTGTATTTGGTTACATGTCGTTTTTACCAAAATAACTTGCGAGATGTATGATATTCCATTGTGTAAGCAAAGTCAACAGTGATTACAAGGTGTTTGGTTTCATTTCTTTAACATGTTATCTATTGATGACTAGTCTATTCTTGGGCTATGGTTAGACGTCTATTAAATTTTCACAGACAGCCCGAATTTGGCCTTGTTTTAGCCTAGACGTCAGGGCTGTGTTTGAACCAAGCGTGCCCCTATAAGCCCTGAAAAGTGCAGCCAAAACGTCTCGATCGCCCCCCCCCCAATGGCTGGTCCTAGTTTAGGTCATAAACCCCGCCTCCCCATGTTATTCAACGGCACGTGAGACCAACTAAACAATTAAATTACACTTCAAATATTGTTTTTCCAAAGATGGTTTGTGTCATTTACTGTAGTTTTTATCACGCTGATGTAATTTCAAGTGTTTGTTTTTAGTTATTTATTCGATGCGGTGGTGTGACGTTATGATTGACAGCTGTGATTGACCGGTTCTCTGAGCGAAGTAGTCACTGAAGCACCAATAGACTTTTTTTTCGGGATCTTCGGAGAACTGAGGAGATTGGAGCTTTAAATTTAATTTCTAAATTTCTATAATTAATTTAAAAAAGTGCAGGAGCGTGTTCTAGCGATTGATTCAGCGAGAGTGAGGGCGGGGCCTTGATTTCGCAGCTTTACTTCCTGCTCACTACTGCACATGTCTGGTCCCGAAATTGCTACCGCGCAGACTCAAGTTCCAAGATCTCAGCGCCATATTGGGATACTGGCGGCTTCACTTCTGACCAATGGAAGAGAGCGAAGGGGCGTCGTCCATCTTTTTTTACAGTCAATGGTTTGGACGGCTAATGGATGTCTTTTAAACGCAAAATTGCTTGCTGAGGAGGGTACTCGGACGTCCACACATCCTGTCCGCGTGCAGCCTAATTTTTGGGACTGCAAGGACGGTGCATGTACAATAGTGAATGTGCAATTGACTTGAGCGCTTGAAACCAAAATCCAATAGATAGTGCACACGCAGCGAGCGCGTCTTTCCGCGCTCAAGGCCAAAAGAGTATACTTTGAAAGGCTTGCACGCTCAACTGTGCCAGAGGCGGAGCGGAATACAGAAAATAAAGTAGCCTACACCTGGGACTTTAGGTTTTTGTTTACAACCTGTTTTGTTCAGCATGTTTGTTGTAGCCAATCATAGACATATCTGTTGATGCGTGCATGTAATGACCAATCAGAAATGTTTAAGTGTGTTCAGCGCCAGTTTGTGAATCCTTTCATTATAACCAACAAACTATAAACACGATATCAATGAGATTCATTGCACATCATAGAGAGCTTCATTGATTATAACGGGAGTTTTCGCAGCTTTGTGTACCTTGTGTTGAAATGGACAGCTTCAGTGATTATAATGGCAGCGATCTTTTGCTCACTTTCTGTATATAATAGATATTTTCATGCTTCTAGCTACAAATTGCAGAGTTTCTAGATTGGCAGCTGTATTTAAATGCACGATTATATCCGATTGTAAGTGATAACCAGCAATGGACAATCTGATACTGTATGTCAAATGATCTGTGTATTAAATCCTAGAGTGTAAATGCAAAATAATAGACCTGCCTTTGTTGTTTAATTTATTATAGCTTTCAAATCAGTCACTCAGTGACTCAGTAATCTCCATGCTTTAAATTGGCACTATCACTCTCTCTCTCTCCTCTCCACCAGTGTGTGTTGTTGAGAGCACTGGCAACGTTGTTCTGTGGCTGCCGTTGCATCATCCCAGTGGATGCTGCACACTGGTGATGGGGGAGGAGAGACCCCTGACATGGTTATAAAGTGCTTGGGTGGTGTACAGTAGAACACAGTAAAGAGCTATATAAATGCCTAATTTAATAAAATTTGTACATATCAATTTACTGATTTATAGGCATAAAATAGTTCTAAGCACTTTGTTTTATGATCTGTCCTGACAGTGGTTATTTTTTTTTCATGAATAAATAGAATAAGTTAATATTACAAACTGTTCATTTGCATTTATTTTGAAATTATTGTCAGTAATGGGCTTGCAGTTCACTGTCTGTGTGGATGGTTGTGTTCGTCTGCCACCACCAAAGACAATTTCTGACCCAGTGAAAACCCTAATAATATCGGAAATTATATTTTTAAAGAGAAAAATCTTTAGGCCAGTCATCTGTGCAAATATAGTTATCATTGGCTCAATCAGGACGGGTCACCAGTGGTTCAGGGCTACGTTCACACTGCAGGCTGAAACGACCCATTCCGATTTTTTTGCCCCTATGCGACCTGTATCTGATCTTTTCATGACAGTCTGAACAACACAGATCCGATCTTTTCAAATGCGACCCAGGCCACTTGGGTATGTGGTCCAAATCCGATATGTATCCGATCTTTTGAAATGAGACTTCAATCTGAACGGCCAGGTCGCATGTATCCGACCCGTCACTAAACGAGCTCCACTGTTGAGATCCATGTTTAGCTACTTCCGCAAACAACAAGTGACGTCGTTGACAGTTGAGTACTCTTCTGCGCATGCGGGTCATTTCTGGGGCATGTCACATTCACACAGGAGATATCAAAACAAGGTCGAATTTAATTGGAAATGTGAACGGCCTTGCAAAAAAAATCGAATTTTTCAAAAAAATCGGAATTGAGCATTAGGCCCCTGCAGTGTGAACGAGGCCTAGGATCTATTACATTCAGCTGTCAATGTTATAGCAACCAGGACATGTTGCCTAAAGTTTAAGCATCAATCTGGGATCCCGATGTAGTGTTTAGCATGTGATATAGACAGTGGAGGCCTGTAACCTTTAGATATGTGAGGAAATTCCTCACAAATCTATGCAAATAGTAGGTCTGCTCCCAGACTAGAAACTATTCCAGCAGATTCCCTGCTGGTCATCAGCTATTAGTGTGCAATCCTCAGCTGTTGATATAATCATTGCACAACTGAAGTCTCTGTCATGTGACTTTATTTCATAAACATGACCAATGCGTACATAATGTTTAGGCAAGTTAAGGAAAGAGGAAATGACTCTTCAGGAAAGTGTACAGTTAGAGAATTTTGTTTGCTGACAATTTCAAACCTGAAATCACTTAACTAACTAATTTTATTATGATTAATCAGATATGTTTTTACACACTATAACATCAAAAGTGAAAAGTAACCCCTCCCCCCATTATTTTAATGTTTATCACTAACTACTAGATAGTTTGGTCCCAACGTAGCCTACTTACTGTAACTTATTATACTGTTTTAGAAGCAGGAATAGGCTGGATAATGTACAGTAAGCAGCATTTTTATTCGCAAAATAAATGTATTAGTTAAAATCACTTGACTGTCTTGATTGATAATATCTATTAAAAATCGCCACAACAGCGAGAAAACGTAATACGAAGTCATACAAACTAAGATACGGTTATACTTACGGTATATGTATCGACGAGGCACTGACTGTCTGGCAGTGTCAAATACAATGCACAGCCAAAAATCACAATTCGTAAGTCGTGTGTTTAATCTAAACACATAAATAAATCGATATTTAACACCAAGAGGACTTCAAGAGAACAACGTAATCATTGCCCAAGCACGTCGAAATCAAATAGAATGGAGCACGAGTGAGACACACAACACGTCGAGACTATGATGGATTGTCTTTTATCATGCAACACAAACTACAATGCAACAAGCAAACACGAATATCTACACACTACTCGACAGAAACGCTGGTGAAAATAAGCGTTACTTAATATCACAGAGTGTCGAATATCATACATTTACGATCACCAAACACATGCTACGTTAGGTACAATTCGGATGAATATACAATACAGTCAGATTATAAGAAAATGTAGGGGATTGCTTTGAGAAAAAACAGAAGGCAGTTGATTTGTTAACGTTAACTTACCTGATACCACCAAGGCTTCGTTTGGTCCTACCGTGTGGCAATTCCCCATATTTTTCCTGCCTGTCGCCTTTAAAAAGCTTTTAAGAATGTAAAATTGCTTCTTTTTTCGAGGATGACGGAATAGCGCGATAAAAACAGTCAGATATGAAGGCACTCAGTGTAGTCTTGTGTACATCATTTTCAAGATTTCTGTCTGCATGCACCAGTAGTAGTCACCGCCCTTTTAGAGATATGACGACGGACGACTGTCCTTTACACAGTAAATCTGGGTTATTCCTCAACCTTCCGGTAGAGGGCGCCATAACATTTTAAATTAGCCTAAACTCCACAGATACATTTTATGCAAGAACGTCCAATAATTTTTACTATTTAAAGGGTTCGGCGTTGAAATTTCATATAAATTCTAAAATTCAAAGTTTAGGCCTACAACGTTTGTCTTTCAGCACCTGACAGGTCAGAGAAGCAACTTTGGAGTCAAATTTGCCCTAGATATTTTTGGACATCGTTTTTTTTTTTGACATTCTCTCAAGGTTGGCTTTCAAAGATTATTTCACAATAAATTCCAGGACAGAAATTACAGCACCTTGCACATACAAATAGGAAATTAGTTACGTTCTTATCTAACCTGATACAGTTGAAGTTTTTTTATGGCGTTATGCTCATGCTGTGTATGCTCATAATCAAAATCGACCACCATTCACTATCCCTGGAGTGAATGAAAACGAGTGCGTGAATTAGGACACTGAGTGTGCCGGAACTACCTGTTTTTCTTCCTATAGCCTACATGCTTAAAGAACTGCCTGATGGGCTGATTGAGCCCTTCTCTGCTCACTGAGATTGCCTCTATAATCCTGTACAGTAAAATATATCCACAAGTTTCCTACGTCCCATGAGGCCTTGCGTCAAAAGTGGGTGCGTCTTCCGGTTCGAAGTAAACAAGCGAAACGTGACACTCATTCATTCATTCGACTATCGATTAATCATTAATATTTATACTAAAATGTATTATTTAATTTGTTTAACTTTTTATCAATTACAAATGCAATGAAAATACAAAATACAGCGTGTTTTTCCACGATGAGTTCTTTATTACAAGATCAACTTGTGGCAGTTAAACTGGACATTCGGTTATGGCTAAACTTGAAGATATGCGCTGCGGTGCTCTGGACTGCCGGTGCGAGTCGGCGTTTTTTAAACAGAGACCCTTGTTTGTTCCTAAATAGTAATAAAAAAGAATCATGTTAAATAAAACCGAAATCGCGATACTCAGATCCACGGACCTGTGTCGCGGTCAGGGATGGCAGAATCACGATACGCCCTTCCCACTCCAGAGATATCCTTCCCGTCCAGATCCAATATAGCTACCATATCTTTACTATTTGTATTATTTGAAGTTAACATTATAAAATTTGTAGACCTACACCACAAAACTAGTTGAGGATAAATTATTTAAAATTGGGCGATTCCAGCATTATGGACGTGACATTTGCAGTCAAAATATAAATTCTCCGAAAATGCATTTAGGCTATTGAAACCTCGGTTTATATACATATATCATATCATATCAATAAAGGAGTCCAGACATTAGAAATATATAGCACATGCATTTTGTATTTAATATGAGGGAAATACACGAGGGTGACACAAAAAAAAACTTTAACTTTTTGAAAGCACTGAGCCTTTATTTAAAGTTAATTTCGTTTTGTATTAATTGTATCTTCATTTCAATCAATGTTTCATCAACAATTTACCTGGATTTAATAAATAATAAGTAGCGGTAAATATAGCAGACAATAATCAAGACACGGAGGCGCTGGCGCCTGAACTGCAGCTCGTCTCATAAATGAACCGAAACTCAGCGTCTACTTGCCTTACAGACCTGAGAAATATATATATAGCCTATATTATATTAGATATACTATAAAATGTTTACTGTGTGTCATTCATGTTCTGAATATGTTGCTTCACAGTAGCCTTCACTTAAAATCTTTAGTCCAAGATTGTTGGATAATACAATTTGCCACTGAATTAGTTTAGTCCGGTTATAGGCCTATGTACAACCGCGAACAGCACATGTTGTCCCTGAGCTCCGTAACGACATCTCTCATAAAGGTTTGCGACTTATTTTAAATAGTAAAATATTATCTGAAAAACACCTAGCCTCTTCGCTAAATAGCACACAAAATACCATTGGTATGCTACTTCCGCCGCCTGACCGGAAGTTGCACCCACTTTATTTTTTACAGTAGCGTGGATAGGAGGGATTCGGGCTAGAATTTGAGACCGGGCGTGACGTCATGCGCGTTCACGCTCACCAGGCTGTCTCGCAAGTTTGTGTATTCGCCGGCGCCGCCATTCTCCGCATCAGCGGACAACTCGTGCGTCAAAAATAGAAGATGGATTCAAAGAGACCGGCTTGTAGTCCATTCCAAACCCCAAAGCAAACTCCACGTAAAGTTAAAAAAAGAAGAAATTTGTCTAGTGCCACCAAAAGGGCCAAATTGGAGTCGGACAAGCGTCGGAGTAAGACGAGGGTCACCGTGATTTTGCCAAGTAAGACATGGTCCTGGATCAACATATTTTGTTGATCCTGGATCAACATTCCTGTCCCAAAATGTAGTCCTTAACCAATCCCTACCCCTAAACCTAACCCTACCCATAACTTTTCCTTAAAATCAGAGGGTAATGAAAGGTGAATAGCACTGATGTTTAAGTACTTCACCCTGGTTCTAAGCCTTAACTTGACATAAACTGTAAACTTGTCCCTCAAATCTGATTGGTTGATTAGAAAGTTGATCCAGGATCAACAAAGATGTTGATCCAGGAACATGTGGTACTTGGTGAAATCACGTTCACCGTAAGACGAGAGTCAACCTCGGGAAGGCATTCAACAAATGGAGAGATCTCCGGTCTGCTCTTGGTCTCAAACGGGATCCTCAGTTGGCTTTTTTCTTGATAAAACGGTAAGAAATAGCCTAGTCTCTAATGTTTGATACGGCCAATCTATGTATGACAACAAATGATGATGCGTAAAATGTGTAGCAGCTAATGCTTTAGCGTAAGCTAGATACATGTACAATCAGAATTGATTTTACTACCATTGTTAGTGAACAGTTTCATAAACTAGGAATTGTGTTTGGAAGAATAGTACAATGAAACATAAAACATATCCAATAAAAGATGCTAATGCATTACAATTCCGAGACAGTAATATTGTAAGGTAATGAATTACTTTTAAATAACAGTAACAAGTAATATATAATGTATTACAGTTTGGAAGTAACTTGCACAACACTGATTGTTATTGGTATATTCTACTTAGCAGATCAATACAACAGGCTGAACCCCGCAAGTCTTCGGCGGATTAGCTTGTTTGGCTTTTATGAAAACGTCATGGTGACATTTGATTGTTTATTACCTTGAGACATTTGAGTGAACGTTGTTGACCAACCGTGTACGGTATGATTATTATTTTGAACTATTGCGAAGTAATCAATTATATTGTTCATGAACGTGTTTTCATAACAATACAATCATAGGTGGATAAAGTAAACACATAAACAAAGTTTTCTACTACCCCCCCGTTTTCCCCTCACACATAAGAGTAATTTACTCAAATGTCTTTCCTTCCATATATTTGAAATGACTTGCAGATTTATAACTTTATTACCTCTGAAGACATTTTGGCTGTACACCAAAGATCTGTGCGGCAGATGCTCCTTTAGTTATGAACAGCTCATGCTCGTGCATGCGTGCGTGTGCGTGTGGTCTATGAGCGTGCACAACTCTGGTTGCAGTTTCGCTTGTCGCCAGAGGGGGCGTAGTTCTGCAAAAACTCAGAAACCTGCGTTTTGCACCTTTAAGTGATAAAAACAGTTGCAAATGTTGTACAAAATAGGCCTACACATACCATACCATCTTTGCACCAATAAAATGTGCAACACTTTATGTTTTTACTACCAAATTATATGTGTTATCTTATCGTAGATACAAAAGAAACAGCTGTTAACAGCTTTTAACAGTGCTACAGCCCACAAACACAGTGCGCCACCGCCCCCCTACTGGACAAACCCCACTAACTTAGGCTACGTTTACACGTGGCCGGCTCTTTGCAAATGCAAACGCAAACAGACGAAAAGGGTTTGCACCAACATTAATGTGACTGCTACTCTGAATGCATCCATGATCACCAAATGAAAATGTCGCACTTTTGACGCAGGTGCTACTGGAAGGGATGGGGAAATGAAGCCTCATGAAGTAATGAGGCTTTCCCCTGACTGTTCCGGGAAAAGATTCAAAGCTTCGCGAGTGTCGAGAACAGCGGCGTCTGGTGCTTATTTAAAATAAAGCAGACAGCAGCCTGTGTAAGAAGCTCTATCAGATGAAGCAACCACCACAACAACACAGTCCATAGTTTCAATGTTATGTGAAAAAATAAAAGCCTTACACGTTTCTGTTTGATTTGTCCATTAAATACATTCCTTTAAGTGTGACAATAAAATATAAAAATGGGCTTATATGATTCAATAAGATCTAAAGTAGGACTATCTCTTTCCCCAGACACACACTCACACACACACACACACACACACACAGTGAATAAGGACATTGTGTGATAGGATCATCTGTTTTTAAATGTACTTATTATGACACTTTGCAGTGAAAGTGCTTATGTAACTGTAGGAATGACAGAAAGGTGATAAAGTTTTTAATTATTTTATAAAGAAATAAAAGCCGTTTCACAGTGTTGGAGTCTATTTCTCCTCTTAGACAGTACTTCCCCAGTCTTAGAGAAGTTCACATGACCCAGAGGACGCCGGGGTACAAGGAGACTGTAATGCCAATGTACTGTATATAGATGGGGGTAGACCTGTTTCTGCATTCTCCAGTATTCAAGTGGATCTTCAGCTCTTTGTATGTTTGTCTCTGTAAAGTATTTATCCACTTCGATGATCGCATCAGAAGTGGCATTTGAGCTTTGTTTGTGCTGGTCTACAGTACTGTCCAACAGAAGACAAAGGTTTCCACCTCAGAAGTGTGAGGAGAAAAAAAAATATTGGGAGTGACTGTACATGTACATTGACTGAACATAAGACACACCAACGGTCAACAATTATAAAATACAACAATGAAATAGGCCTAAGTAAAATTTTAAATAATAAATAAATAAATATTTTTTCTTCTTCTTTTTTAGAAATGCAAAGGCTACATACATTGGAAGCTATCAAAAATTCCCAGTCTTCCTTTTTTTGTCTGTTGCCAAACAAACCCTTCACCAAACACCAATACCCTATCCCCTCTCCCCTAAGCCCACCCTATCCCCAAATAACAATAATAATACCAAAAAAACACCAAAAGTGTAAAGATTTTACAAAAACAAAAAGACACAACAACAACAAAAAAAGAATAAGTAGTTTTGGTTATTTAAATGTAATGTATTGATTAACTTGCAAAGTACAGCACTCTCCTCACAAACCCATCAACCAGACTGAGCCAACAAGGACTCGTTAAGTAAGATCGGGGGTTCGAGCCTGCTGACACCGGCTGACACCCAAAGCGAAAAGCGCACGTGATTGGACAGAAAGTGAGGCTTCATTTGTCATCAATCACTTGACTCTGGGAAACCAATACACACCCCGATACGGGGCTTCAATAGAAATTGTATCGCATTTGCGATACGCACATCGAAGCTTCAGCGTCATGCGTAGCCTAACATCACTATCTGTCGCATACTGTGACGTCGGCTGCCTATGCCTACAACTAATCCAACAGCCGGAAACCGAAGCTTCCTGTGGGAGCTGCCATTGTAGCAGACCATCACCTGCTGTTAGTATTCCATTGACTCCCATTCATTTTGGCGTCACTTTGACAGCGAATAACTTTACATCTGAGGTGTCAAAAGCTCCATTTGTCCATTATTTATTTTTAAAGAAACATGACAATGTATAAAAGGCTCCATTACTTTGTATCTTACGTTATTGCCCCGTTGAAGCTGTTTTTGTAAAAATAGGCAAACGATTGCGCCATAACACACGACTCTCTGTCGTAGAGTAGAGAAATTACCGTATAGCAGGAGGAGAAGCTCGCTCGCAATCGGGGGGACATGGAGGCATAAAGTCAAGGGAGAAGACCATAGAGAGTCATAAAGTTGCTCCTGCTACGAGCTCATGGACAGCTAGTACTCACGCTCTCCGGCTCTGCAAGATTCGGAAGGGAATAATTCAGATTCCTCTTGGCACAGCTACTAGAAGACTTACAACTGTCAGAAAGGTTGCTCATGTCACATCTATGTCATCAAGCTCAGTTTGAGCCTGCGCAGTGCGCTCAGCCATCAGGAAGTGAGTGCTTCTAATTTGCTTCACTTTTCTCCGTTGAAATCTATGGGGTCGCTGTGTCCATTTCTTTTACTGTCTATGCTAAAACTAAGTTGTTTCAGTTTAGATGCAAACGTGCAAATGAAGTTTCCAAAATCTCCACTCTGGCCGGAGTTTTTAGAAAGAATCGTTTTCAGAGGCGAATTCTCCGTTTGCGTGTAAACGAAGGGCACAAACGAAGCGAAATGTCTCTGTTTTTCAAAACAACCATGTACGTGTAAACGCAGGGCTTTTGAGGCAATCATTCCCCAAGACAAAATCTTCTAGGACAATTTTACAGTGATTTTTTTTTTTTTTTTTTTTTTTTTACATCATACTGTTCATAATTCAATAGGTTGCAACAAGACCAGACACTGGGCAGCTGGGGAGAGCACGGGACTGGAAGCTGCTGGCAGACTTGGGCAAGAAACTCTGCTTCCCAGCTGAGATCGCAGCTACAAACCAGCGACCAGACCTTTTTCTGTGGTCAGCCTCACTCAAGCTTGTTTACATCATCGAGCTCACCGTGCCCTGGGAGGGTGCAGTGGAGGAGGCTTATGAACAGAAAAGGCTGAGGTATGCTGAACTTTCAGCTGATGCGCAACAACAAGGCTGGAAAGCGAACATACGCCCAGTGGAAGTAGGCTGCAGAGGGTCCGTAGCCACATCAACATCCAGGCTACTCAGGGAGATGGGAGTGCGAGGGAAGGCCCATCGGCAGACAGTCAAAAACATCTCCATGGCTGCTGAAAAGGGAAGCCAGTGGCTGTGGATGAAGAGAAAGGACTCCGTCTGGGCCTTCAAATTAATTGATGGCACCTAGGGAGTGAACCTAGGACGCTGGGATTCACTGCCTGACCCCTCTGGAGGTGTCGTGGGCCTATCAGCGAAAACAAAGAAGGAGGGCGCCCACTTGATAACCCAAAGGGTGCCATTACTCATTTGACCATCCCACGGAGTCCAATCGGGGCCTCAAGTATGCATTTATTGAGGGATATCAACATCTAGTCCTATACAACAGACATGTTATCACACTCCTGACATAAAATCAGACCTGCAGTCACCTCAGTATAAACAAGAAATAGTATAGATGTTCAGGATAGAAAAAAAAAATATCTTAACTCAATTAATACTTTTCACTGTAACTTCCGCTGGTCGTATCATCATCAAATTTCTTTGGTTTTTGACATGCATCATGAAATTGATCCTCATGATTAGACACTCAAAGCTTTTGATATGAAAATGAAAGCTTTAGCATAAGTCCTGCCGGGAAGACTCAATTGTTACGTCACTTATTACCTTCTCATCTATCCAATCATGTTCTAATACTTGTGGTATAAAAGAGGTACTTACACATGTCTGAGTTCGCAGATGCTGACGCCTCCATCCTCCCCCACCACCACCATGGTTCTTTCCCCTCCATCCTCCCCCACCACGACCAGGATGGTCCCTTGCCATACCTCACAGGGGGACGGCTGCGCCCCTAATAATCAGCTTTTCAGCTCTTTTTGAACTTGTTGTTTCAATTAAATTTAGCTGGTGAAGTCAGGGTGCATTTTGTCTAGGGTGCATCGCAATTTCCGCCCCATCATCATTTCTGCAGGTGACAATCCCGTGGTAGACTGGGGTGTTACAACAATGCGTTGAAGTATCGCAGCAACGTTCCAAAAGCGGCCAATGGGGTGTCTATGTATTTATTATGTCTGTGGTTGAGTGTTGTACACTCGTTATTGCGGTGCATTGTGGGATGAGTGCACTCAATAACGCCCACTATGGGCCCTGTCCCAAATGGCACCCTTCATATGCACTTTTGCAGAGCCCGCACTGATACGAGCTCCGCAGCAGACTTCTTCCCGACAGTCAAAGCGGCATTACGTCACGAAAGTGCGGACTAGTGACAAGACCGCAAGTGCTTAGGGTGCCATTTGGAACAGGGCCATGGTTTCGGACACCATTACAAATGGCTGTCCCCTCAAATAGTACCCTATGGTATGGGGGCGACACAGCCACAGTTTTCTTGCTGTAAATCAGAGTTAGGTGACATCCTCACCTTCCACACTGAGATAACATCACAGTATAGTGTTTCTCTTGTTTAAGTTTCATAGAGATTATAACAGAGAAAAGATAAACAATAAAAATGCTTAAAGTCTTGAGCTTGAGCTCTGTCTTGGATTTAGAAGATGCTTTTAACCAAAGTGACTTACAAATGGGGGAACATCACAAGCAATTTGCCATGAGTCAATGTTATCCATAGTACACAATTTCAAATGAAAGTATAAACTTGCACAGAGCAGATGTAAAATGAAAGAAAGAAGAGAGAGATTTTTGTTTAATACCAAACCAAATCTGTTTACTTTCATCATAGCCTATGAATTACGTAAATATACAAATTCACAAATCTACTTTTGGCTAAAATCTTGTGTGTGTGTATATATATATAATTCATATGAGGCTGAGGAATCCAAATCATAGTTGTGTGGTTTTGGTGGTTCATGATATATTATTCAAACATGTGCAGGCTTGTCAACAACGGAAAAATGTAATCAGGCTGAAAGCTGAAAAAAAAAAAAAAAAAATATATATATATATATATTTTTTTTTTTTTTTTTTTAAATGAACGTTTGTTGTATTAACCATAACAATAAAAAGGCGATGGGCATATAGAATATCAATATCAATTTCCAGTTCCCAGCATGAGAGAAACCAGCCAGGATGATGCCCTTTATTGCAATGCCAGAGGCTTGGTCTCATATACAGTAACTGCCTGGACAGTCATAATAGTTTCATAACATAAATATTAGATGAGGCATGGGACTAAACAGTTCAACTTTATTGTTGTCTGGAAAGAGATAATGTTCAAAAACAAAACATTCCCCTAAACTTTCAGTTTTATTACTCCAGTTAAAAATGTAAATTAAACACTGAATAAAATAGCTTTACACAAGCTTTGGATTTTCAGTTGGTAGTTGAATTGTTCATCTTTGCTTTCCATTTCTTTTCTATTGATAACTAAATGTAGACTTATTATATCGACTTAATGTGCAACTTGAAATTAGGTTCAAAATAAAATCTTCACTTTTAGATGTAAAAAATGTCTTACAAACAGGCTAATTACATAACAATGATTGTTTAATGCTTGTTTGATTATATTGTTTATTTCACATATTAAAATGATCATAAAAATACTGAAATGTCATAGAAGCTGTAATCATGTTTTGCATTCCTATTTTAAAATGTATGACCGTGATTAATGATAATGTTTATCAGCTAAACAAAGATCAACATTAAGAAACATTAAATTGCATTATTTAGGAATTCTAAAAAAGTCATCTAAACATTTTCGGTTCAACTCTTGTCATGAGGATGTTGGTTGCTGCTTGCATGGTGTTAATATCATGTGTACTTCACTTAGCAATAGCTCATCTGGATTCATATTTCAAACTTCCTTCTGCAGGCTCCTGAAAATAATCAGAAACAATCAATAGTGAGTCTTCTCAGCTTATTAAGGAAAATTAAAAGTACCTCTTACTGTATTTCTCACTCTGCAAGTTTGAGGTGTTTGTGTCTTGTGGACATGGTACAAACACAAAATATTATATTGAAAAAGTATTAAATGGTTATGCTAACCTCTTTTTAAGAGCCTTCATTATGTATTTTTGAGTGAATTTAGATTCTGGATTTAAGCATTTCTGCTCTGTACCATTTTTCAGAGTAACACTGCAAAAACAAGACAATTTGCTGCATGATTACGTCAGTCAACATATTTAAACAGCGGTGTACAATATTGAGAGATTATGATTTGTAAATATTGATATACTTACACAATTTCCTGGTTTTCGCAAGAGGGACTTGGTGGTATGATTTCAACCTTATCAATCAGTTTTGGAGAAACCATGTTTACACCTTTGTCAGCACAAAAACACCTGCCCTTTGGAGCTCTAGCCTGGCCTGAAAGATGCATACCATAATGCATACCATAAACAACCATGCCATACAAAGATAGTTTCACAATATAAATGCAGAATATTAAAAACTTGGATATTTGAATTTCGTAAATCTACAGAAAAAAGTTCAGAGATTAAACTCACTTTTCACCTCTACAGCAAGCAGGCAGCCTAGAACAACCATAGCTGTAAAGGTTTTCATAGTACTGATCCTCTGTCTTGGTCAAATGGCTAATTAATGAAGTTATGGATGATTGAGTTCAGCTGCTGTGTTTATAGGCTCTTAAAAGGGGTTTCCCCCTGATAATGTTTCAGTTTTTGTTTTTATAGTCCAGTCTCTGAACTGGTCTGATTTCTCAGAAACACTTTCTCTCATCAAATCTCATCAAAGAGTTGACCTTTCCAAGAATGAGGAAGGAATTATATAATTTCTTGTGTCAATACTCCTATAATTAATGAAATGAAAAACATTAGGCCATAAGATTTGTTTGCTTAGATGAGAATAATTTATGAGGACAGCTGAATGAATCACAAATTAATCACACGGTCAAAAGGTTTCTTACTAGTACTGTAGTTTACTGTAGCTACTACAAGTAAAAATTATCCTTAAAAAAAGAGTATCAAAATGATGACTGTTTAACACACTTAAAGCTGCAGTCCATAGCTTTTTTGGGGTTAAAAAATGATCCAAAATACATATTTGAGAAAATACATAACCAGCCAGTGTTCAACGCTGTCTGCTTGCCGTATAGATCGATTCAAAGCGGTAAGCTTGTAATAATGTTTCTAATTTATTCCAGTGGTACTGGTGGATTTCCGCGGGAAATTCGAGCATGTCTTTGCGTCATTACGTCACATCTGTACACATAAAGAAGGAGTCTCGGCTAGTCGGCTATGAGTGTGAGGATGCTGGAGGTGGAGATTTATAGCCTTTTCTCACAGCACTTGATATAATTAAACGTATCAATTTGATGGTGGATCCAGAAAGGTTCAAACGGCAATCACCAGTGACAACTAGAGATTCACCCGTTATAAAATGCAAAAGACTTTGTTCGGACTTCGGAGTGGCTACAGAAAAAAAGAGACTGCAACGGACCATGCGAAAACCAGGATACATATCGGAAGGACATTACATGTAGTCACGCAATGCTGACGTTGTTGACATTAACAATTTGAGAACAAAGTATAATTTGCACGGTTTTGCGTGATAGGATAACTTATAAGCAAATGTTAGATTTTAATACAATTTACTGCAATGTCAGAACCAGAAAAAAAGTGGATGTTTCTCACTTGTTCAGATGACATTTTCCGGTGAAAATTACTGCAGGAATGCAGCTTTAAATCATTGTTTTTTAACGTTTGTCATTTTTTTAAAGAAGTGCACTTATTTTGCGTTGACTAACGTACTGAAGCACACATAAAGTACTTGATTAGAATTTGAACTCGATCCTTTTTTGTTTCTATGGTTACTGATAATGTTAAACACTTGTCTCTAGTCCTTGTGTATTTAAGCCCTTAATTTTCCTTAGTCCCTTGTTGAGTGTTAATCAGAACAGCGTGTGGGCGGGCTCTCGCGGTAAGTGCACAACACCAGAGAGTAAACTTGACGGCAATCGCAAGAAAATGGACAATCAAATTCACAAATATTACACCATTTAAACATTATTAAAATACATAGGCTACTGAGTTACTATAGCCTAATAATCTTAATAATACACTTGTTTGTTCACAGTTTGAACGTTCTTGTTTCCATTTAGGCCTATTTAATTTCAAGATCTGTGGTATATTATCCATTGTTGCTTTTACAGCTACAGGGAGCACTACATGATATTGAAAGTCACATTACACGCTTTTAACATTAAATAAAGCACATAAACAGTACCTGAGATTAGCATTGCCACACTTTGTGTTTGTTGTTCCAGCGCGACATCGCAGAAAAATAGAAACCGTTTCTAAAATAGAATCGTCGCGTTTCACCGTCGCGGCTGGTTAGGACAAAAACTCTGATTAACAATCAGGAGATACCTCAAAATATACCTTTTATCGCGTGTCATGGCTTCGCGTGTAGTTAGGACACGGTGTAATGGAATTAAAACATCAAGGAAACAAATGGCAAGTTACGAAAAACATATGTAAAGGGAAACCTGTTACAACCCGTTAAATTGACATAAGTAAAATTAAAGGGGTCATATGATGGTTCTAAAAAGAACATTATTTTGTGTATTTGGTTTAATGCAATGTGTTTACGTGGTTTTAGGTAAAAAAAGTAATTATTTTACACATACCGTACACATACCGTACATCATTGTTGCTCCTCTATGCCCCGCCTTTCTGAAACGTGTCAGATGTACAAAGCTCATCTAAAAAAAAGCGTGCCCTGATTGGCCAGCGATCCAGTAGTGTTGCACGGTGCACCGATACCGAAATTAAAAACGTCACGATTCCTAAATCTATTAGTATCGATACTTCTAAGAATGAACGCGTTCCAGATTTGTAAGAGACGTATTTCATGTTGGTGTGTGCAACGCACGCTTCCAGTCAGTGGTGTAGTCTAGTTTTTTGTAGTGAGTATATACTGTGATATACAGCCCTCCCCCCTCCCCCTCCTGTAAAACTTGCCACCCATTTTCTAGTGTTTTAGGGGCGTGACATTTCCGTCACACGCGTAAGGTATTCAGGCCAATCACAATGCACTGGATCGTAGTTTTGTCACAATACCAAAATTATTAAATTAAGTGACGAGAAAAAACACAGACGTCCATACGTGATACGCAGGTATACGCCGTATACCCACTAGAACATGTCAAGGATTTCCACATACCCACTTAAAAAAGCGCGAGTATTCGTAACAACATCGTTTTGTGACAGAACTTTCATTCATAAATTCACCCCGCCGTCTGTGTTTGCGCAGCGACATGGATCGAATCGCGGATCCAGTCACAACTGTAATAAGCTGCAAAGCGGAATGTCACGCAATTTGGCCATTTTTGAATGAATAAATCAAAAGTAGGGATGTACAATGAATCAAATCTCGATATGTACTAGTGTCTATGAATATCAAAGCTCAAAAAGACTGCTATTGAAATAAATTCTGCATGTCTGTGTGTCTCTGTGAATGAGCGCTCAATGTGTGCTCTACGCACACTGAAGCGCAAGTGACACTCGTGGTGTTTTTAGCATCTATGAGGACATGGACACATTTGAACTTCATCGCAGTCACTGCACAAGAATTTTACCATTTCATTTGATAAAACTATCATCATTCATTAGTATCATATACACTCACAAACTTTAAAGTATTTGATGACAACCTGTCAAAATAAAAGTTTTGTATAACTTGAAGAAAATATAACAGAAATATATTACTATTGCACAGTAGAGCATAATTCAAGTAGGCCTAATAATAATAATAATAATAGTTTATTAAAACACTCAGAAACTCAAATGTCTTTATGACAACCCACCAAAATAAAAGTTTGTAGAGAGAAAGAAAGTAACTCGAAGAAATTATGAAAGAAATTGCATAGTAAGATGTTCTTTTTAAAATAATAATAATCAAATCTATTTAAACATTATTTTAAAGGAATATCACAAAGTTTTTATACATGTTTTAATTTAAAGAGTGAATTTTTTTTCTTCAACACCATTTTAAAAAGTAAATTTGTATTTGTGCAAATGTAAAGACATTTGAGTTTCTGAGTGTTTTAATAAACTATTATTATTATTATAATATATATTAAAAAAAAAATTGTGTGTAATGTGTAATGTTTTTTTAATCGTCAGCTGATAAAACCTGTGCTTCAGGGACCATATTCATATAACATCTTAGGCTAAATGCAGCTCTTTACTGGCTGAGTTTGATGACGATTAACACTGGGCCCTTACCATATTTGGAACATCAGCTCCCAAAGCAATAATGACAGGTGACTGTCGGTACTACCTTATCAATTCGAGCCGGAAAATGCAGATGACCAAGCTGATCGATCAACTTTGCCAGCGCAACTGGAACAGAACGTATCAGATTGGTAAGGATTTATTTCATTGGGGACATAACAACTGATTATAATGACTTTTATATGCGTTGCACCGTGCTACGGGGGGAGAACACGTAAACATAAAACCATGTCTGCGTTTGTGATCGTTGAAACGACAAACGAGCATTACATACTGCTCAAAACTTGCGTTTGAATAGTCTGTAGCAAATTCTTAAAATATGAAAACATACTTGCTGTGTCTGTGAGAAGCGCCAGACTGTACAAGATGGAATTGCCCCACTTTCTAGAATCAGCCTTTGTGCACAGCCGGCCTTGTACTCTCGCAGGTTCTGGAAACAGTCCTCTGAAAAATGCAAATATTTTGGTTGTAAATAAAGCTTAACTGGTGTTTCATAATTGTGTCCTCTTTTGGAAGGCCAAACAAAGTAGTTTGACTTTTGCAACGCAAAACACAGCGTGGCCACGACATGCTGGCGGCTACAATAATACAGAGATAATAAAAGTTACGCCTTCTTTCTTTGCGTATACATTTGGGCGGTGTTATGAAACTCTAGCCCCGAAAATTGATGTAGATTTGTGGGGGTGTGTTTAAACGAAGCATTTTAGAAAAAGGAAAACAAGAAATCGCATCATATGACCCCCTTAAAACCAAATTGTCGTTGACAGCTAAATACATTTTTAATCGTTTTGTAATAGTAATGCTCTGGCACCATAGCTGTAGAAAAACTTTAACACGCAGCCGAATTGGCTTTCTAAATGTGTGATTAACTAATGACATTACAGCATGATAAATAAAAAACACATTCAGGTAAAATATGGACAAACCCCATTTTGACCCAAATCTGGGTTGAAACAACCATGCGTTTTTCAGAATTAACCTTCGTTGACATCGTGAAGGCATTTAGCATGAGGTCAAGAATGTCTACAGGGAGCTACGAGCAAGCAATCAGGATGGCTGCTCAGGTCAATGTGCAGCATACCATTCAATCATGGGCTGCTGGAAGGCAGACACACAGAGAAAATGTACCTGCTGATACTGTGCAATGACTACTTTCGTTGCAACATGGCTATACCTTTCCTAGACCATGTCATCTTGGAATTTGAATCCAGATTTAGTCCTCTATTTGTAACCGCATCAAGGCCATCTGATTTTGGATTTGGGGTGAGAGGTAGGTGGCATTTCTGAGCTTTGGGCGTTCCAAAGCAAAGTTTTCAGGATTGCCAGTAGAATGCTGCTTCTTCGATGTACCTCTAAGTGCAATGCACTAGCGACCACATACAGGTGCTGGTCAACGAATTAGAATTATTTTAAATAGTGCAATCATGAAATTCTTTGAATGCATTTTTTGTGCAGAAAGCAAATCAGGTGTTCACCGCACCTGTCCTACTCGTTAGACTAATCACAGAACTCGTTATCTGGCAAAAAATTTGCTCAGCTGAGCTTTCCAAAAGGCCCATTTAGGCCATTTAACTGTGACACTGTTGTTTTATTGAATTAGAATAATGGTGAAAGCGTTTCATTGAATTGCAATAATTTTTATTATAATTACAATCATCACTTTCTCAGTATTTTGTGGCTGCCCCTTTGGCTTGTATGACTGCCTGAAGTCTCCGCGGCATCGATTTGACCAGCTTGTCGCAAGTTTCCGCACTCACAGCTTCCCAGGCAGTGGCGATGTTCTGCTTCAGTTGGTCCAGCGTAGTAGGCTTTCTGTCGCGAATTTTCCGCTTGACGATGGCCCAAAGGCTTTCAATGACATTGAGGTCAGGCGAGTTGGCCGGCCATGCCAAAACTTCAAGCTGTTTTTTAGTGAACCAATCTTTGGTCGACTTTGCCGCATGAGCCGGTGCAAGATCCTGTTGAAATATGAAGTCTTCTTCGCCGAACTGTTCCTCAACAGTCGGAATCAGGAACGTTTCCAGAACATCTTGATATACGGCAGCATTGACAGTCTTCTTGAGGAAGCAGAGTTTCCCTACACCTCAAGCGGACATGCATCCCCAGACCATAACGCTCTGGGGAAACTTGACGGATCTTTTCACGCACTCGTGGTTGTAGGTTTCGCCACCACGACGCCAGACACGAGGACCTTGGTCACCGAAGGAGATGCAGAAGCGTGATTCGTCACTGAAGACCACTTTCTGCCAGTCTTCAGCAGTCCACTCGCCGTGTTCTTTGGCCCACTTCAGCCGTTTCACCATTTGTTTCTTGTTCAGCATCGGTTTTACTGCTGGAACGCGAGATTTGAAGCCGAGTTCGCGCAGACGACGGTAAGTGGTTGATCTGGAGACGTCAGCGCTGGTCTGCTTGTTCCACAAGTCGGTGAGCTCGGAAGTGGACTTGAACCGGTTGCTGACTGCGATCTTTCTCAGCTGCTTGTTGTCGCGAGCAGAAGTTTTTCGGACGCCGGAACAGTTGGTGCGCTTGCTGCAGTTTTTCTTGAGAGCTTTGCAGACGGAAGACTGGCTGATGCCGAGCTGCTCAGCAATTTTAGTTTGGGTCAAGCCTTGTTGGCGAAGGGCTTGAATTTGAGCCACTATTCCGGTTGAGAGGTCGCGCTGCTTACCCATGATTGATTTTACAACTTAGAAATTCTACTCAACCCTGACTTTATACTGCACAGTGAACACTCTTCACAGAAAACAAAAATTTTAGCATTTATTCTAATTCAATGAAACGCTTTCACCATTATTCTAATTCAATAAAACAACAGTGTCACAGTTAAATGGCCTAAATGGGCCTTTTGGAAAGCTCAGCTGAGCAAATTTTTTGCCAGATAACGAGTTCTGTGATTAGTCTAACGAGTAGGACAGGTGCGGTGAACACCTGATTTGCTTTCTGCACAAAAAATGCATTCAAAGAATTTCATGATTGCACTATTTAAAATAATTCTAATTCGTTGACCAGCACCTGTAGTACACTCTCTGCTACAGACTTGAGTATGTGCCTGTTTTATTTGATATTGGCTTCCTTCTTGCTGTATAAGGACCGAGATTTGGGTCTGAGGTTTTTCAGCTGACTGGAGAAACAACTCAGCATTTTTGACTGCAGTTAAGTGATATTCTTACGGTATGTTGAATGGCTGACTTTTACCATTCTTTTCTTGTGCCATTTTGTGAATGGAGCATTGACTAACTAACACTCCCATCTGCTTTCTCTCTTTGGCATCGACAAACAGGGCACAGCACACACAGAAGGCACCATCAAGCTTGGAACCAGGGCCGTGCACAGGGGGGTGGCCCGGTGGCTAGAGTCACTGCCCCTCTGGCCTCACCGACTGAGGTGCCCCTCTTCCCCACCCCCACTGCTCCGCTCAAAGCATTCCGCTAATCCGCTCCAGGTTTTCCCGCTCGCTCCGCAGCATCACTCACAGTATATGTGTCTGCGGCGCTCTCTTGAAACTGAGAGAACATGACGACAGTTCACGAAAGCTGTCGCATTAACAGGTAGGCTATGCCAGACAGTGGTTGAATCTGCGAAATTCTTATTTTTTTATTTGTATTTATGTAGGTAATGTTTTGCTCTTGGTCTTCTACTAGTGCTAACAACTTGTACAACATATGCACGTTCTTAGAATTAGCTGCTTGTCTAATCAAATTATTGTACTCTCGATCAGATCTAATACAAATAACTACATTTTCTGTTGTTGGCACACTTTGTAGACAAACCCCTCAAAATGTCTGTGCACGGCCCTGCTTGGAACTGTACACCAACCACCAGCCATGTTCCTCCAACCACCCGTGCTTAAATGCCCTATTGCAGCCAGCAAGGAATTGTGTTGAAAAAATTAAGTATTTAGAAGGCTTGTTGTGGTTCCTGATTAAATGGTATTTCTGGCCATCAGACATTTTATGCACACTCTCTAAGATTTCTTCAACTTATTTAGTGGCCTGAATGAAAAATCCTAGATCATCAAACATCTCCTTCTCCTTACCTTCCATGACAGGGTGTGGGTCCTCCTGATCTTCCCTGAGCTGTTGCATTTCACCTTGATCTTCCCTGAGCTGTTGTGAATCATCTGTAAATATTCAGTATATGCATTGGTCAGTGATCTAGTGTGGAGTGCATTCAACTGTTTCATTATCTGAAATACGCTTGTATATCATTTGGCATGGATAACCAAAACTTCCCCACAACAAGTTCACCACAAATTCACATGACAGACCTATTAAGCTAACATATTTTTCAAAAACATAAGTGTTTTTGTTTCATGTTGAGAAAGTTGAAGTTTTGAAGAAGTCACTCAATTTAAATAAACATCTGTAGGATCATTAACTTATAATTTGTCAGCAAACTAAGCTTGTTTTAAAGGGTAAAGGTGCTTTATATTTTTTTGGCCTATATTGCCTGGACACACACACACAAACACAAGTGAATGGAGCGCCGACACAGGGGTACGCGCATCACACACATGCAGGGTAAAAACCTTCTGAATCGGTCACTGTTGCAAGCTAGTTCCACTGGACGGATAATGGTCAGAATTTACTGTGTTCTTCCTTGACCCATGCTACACCTCTTTTTGGGAAAAAAATCTAATTTTGAGGAAATCTCTTGTCTTGAGAAAAGTCTTGTAGTTTTTGCACAATCCTGACAGACACATGCAAGTGAAAACATAGCTACCTTCTGCTCCTGTGGGGTTGACGACTGTTAGCTAGCACGAAACTTATCTCAACTGTTAGGTTAGGAAATAAATATAACAACCTTAACCTGTTTTGCAGTTTTTTTGAACATATGTTCAATATTCTGCGACAATGCCTGCTTTCTCTTCTGTCTCTCCTTCTTTTCGCCCCATACTCACTATTTGGATACCGCCTGACATAAAAACAGTCAAAAAATTAATTTAAATACTTTGAAATGTTATTTAACAACTGAAACTTTTTTAAACACATTTTTCATGACTTAAAAATATGCATTACATCAGTTTGGAAAATATTTTTGAAGCTTTATTTGTCAATGACCTAAACACTCACAAGTTCACTCAACTGCCAACTCATGACATCATATACATCCTCACACTATCAGTGAATTGGAAGAATTACACATTATACAGAATTAATAAATAAAGGATAACATGAAACGCTTAAAATAACACTACATATACTCTGTACTTCATCTCAGCATCACCACCATCAACAGTCTTTCTTTTAACTCGATTATGGTAAATGGACTGCATTTATATAGCGCTTTCAACAGACCCATGGCCACCAAAGCACTTTACATATTGCCTCGCATTCACCCATTCATTCATTCATTCATACACCGACGGCGATGACAGCCATGCAAGGCGCCATCCAGCTCGTCGGAGCAGCTGGGGTTAGGTGTCTTGCTCATGGACACCTCAACACTTGGTCAGTTGGAACCGGAGATGGAACCACGAACCTTCTGGTTTTGTAGACAACTGAACCACTGAGCCACTGCCGATTAGAACAATGATGCTATATGCACTTTGTACATTTCATACCTGTAAAGGATGATATAATGAATACACATTCCCAACCAACTCTCTCTACAATGGTATGCAATGACATGAACATGCACGTATAACCAAACACACACACACCTCCAGCTACAATAATGTATCGTATTCATTTTAAACAATAACTCTTAGTATAGAACCCAAAATATTTGTAACAAGCATTTTGATTAAAACAATAGTGATAATAATCACAGGTTTATTAAAAACCTTGCCTTCACGGCTGCAGCAGTGTTATCTCCCCACTCCTGCAGGAGCTCCGTTCCTCTGGCTAATCTTCTCCACTGCCGCAGCAGTCCCTTCTGCTCCCAGAGGAGTGCAGTTTCTCTGGCTAACCTTGCCTTCACTGCCGCAGCAATGTTATATCCCTGCTCCCACAGGAGCTTAGTTCTCTAGCAAAATTTCCTCCACAGCCCCAGCAGTGATGCCCCCTCTGCTCCTGCAGGAGCTCAGTTTCTCTGGGAAAATTTCCTCCACTGCCACAGCAGTTATATTCCCTCACGTTTGGTTCCCCTGCTGCAGCAGTCGTCTCCTCCGTACCCATAGGAGCCTCGTTTCTCCTTTCAACATACCTCTACTGCCGCAGCAGTGCCCACTCCAGCAGGAGCTCAATTTCTCTGTATAACCTCGACTTCACTGCCGCAGCAGCATTATCTCTCTTGCTCCCGCAAGAGCTCACCTATGTGCGACCTTCCACAGCCGACTACCAGCGAGGCTCACCCTTCTGATACCACAACCATCAAACTCTCATCTGATTACGCAAGAAGCCCTCCCGATCCATTGACTAACCCCCTCCCTACGATTGGCACACCTTCAGCTTCGCGCTCTGCAAGTTTTTGGGGGTTATCAAGTCAAGTCATCCTCATTTATATAGCGCTTTTAACAATGGATTGTTTCAAAGCAGCTTTACAGAGATAAACATATAATTTAAGGTAACAGAGATTGTTTCCGCTCCACAGCGGCTCCCGAACAATGTTATTTCCAGCCAAAGCTAATCTCGATTGATTCACCTCCGTCGAAATGATCAGACTTTAAACGTGAACCTGTGATTAACGCTGACGGCGTTCACATGCTCATTCAGAATTGATTCTATAGTTATGTGCTTTTGAAAATATGTGCGCAGGTTTGTAATACCATACAACCCATGCCTAAACAAACTACTTGTCTTGCCTATAAATTTGATTCAGAATTTTGTTTTATTTTATCACTTCGGGGTACGCAAGCCGAAATTCACAACACTTTATCTGTAGAGTGGGAAAGGGATCCTCCATAGGGAGAGGATAGTTAACACTTCAGCACTGCATTGTCATCGGGTCCAGGCGGATCTCCTTCGTCAGATCTGGATACGGCCTAGATCCGGCAGGCTGCGGGAAAACCTCGGGATAAACAAAGACACTAATATTAGCGTAGATGCCATTCTTCTTATGATGTAACGAGTACATCAAGATTTAAGGGAAGTGTTCCCAGTTCCGGCTGACCTAATCTATGCAGCCTAACATTGAATTATAGAAGTCTATAGTGTATTATGTGTATGCTAGGTCAAAGAGATGTGTTTTTAGTCTAGCTTTGAACTGACAGAGTGTGTCTGCTTCCCGGACAATGGTAGGAAGACTGTTCCAAAGTTTTGGTGCTAAATAGGAAAAGGATCTACCGCCTGCAGTCGATTTAGATATTCTAGGTATTATCAACTGGCCGGAATTTTGAGATCGCAATAGACGTGAAGGACTATAATGCGTTAAGAGCTCGCTCAAGTACTGCGGAGCTAAACCATTTAGTGCTTTGTAAGTAATCAACAATATTTTAAAATGTATACGATGTTTAATAGGGAGCCAATGCAGTGTTGACAGAACCGGGCTAATATGGTCATATTTCTTGGTTCTGGTAAGAACTCGAGCTGCTGCGTTTTGAACTAGCTGTAGTTTATTTATTAAGTGTGCAGGGCAACCACCCAGTAGAGCATTACAATAATCTAGCCTTGAGGTCATGAACGCATGAACTAATTGTTCCGAATTTCCCAATGAGAGCATATGGCGTATTTTAGATATATTTTTAAGATGGAAAAATGCAGTTTTACAGACACTAGACACGTGGCTTTCAAAAGAAAGGTTGGTATCAAAGTATCAACATAATTTTTTGACTGCTGTCCCACATTAGTTTGCAAATTTTTGTGGAGTGTACTCCGGATTCGGCCCTCTCCTCGGACAGCATGCCAGATACGCATACCATTTATTCTATCTGACTTATTTGTAAGTGTAAACTCGTGAAACTCAGGGCTGCAAAGAGGAAGTGGTGCAAACCGAAAGATCCCACTGATCTGAGTTTGTATCAGTCACTCTCTGCAAACGTCTCCACTACTGAAACGATATACCTTTCCTCTCTTCTTTGTCCTCATCCCCCCTGTCCTTCATCAACTCTGACAGCTGAAGACTTTGCCACATTCTTCATAAATAAAGCGACAACCATCAGCGGCCAATTTTTCACACCACAAACTGACAAACACATATTAACAGCAGGCACACACACTTGCCCTCCTTCTCTCTGTGCTCGGAGACAAAAGTCTCTAAACTCATTCTTTCCAATTACCCTATTACCTGTCCGATTCATCCTTTACCCACTCATCTCCTTCAAGCCATTTCTTCTTCAGTTGTACCTGCACTCACTCACATCATCAACACCTCTCTTCACTCTGGCACCTTCCCCACAGCATTCAAGCAGGCTCGGATAACCCCACTGCTTGAGAAACCCACTCTTAATCCAGCACTTTTAGAAAACTACAGACCGGTATCTCTTCTTCCATTCATTTCTAAGACGCTTGAGCGAGTCGTGTTCAACCAAGTCTCTACCTTTCTCACACAAAATAACCTCCTGGACAACAACCAGTCTGGCTTCAAAAGCTGCCACTCAACTGAGACTGCCCTGCTCTCAGTTATTGAAGCTCTGAGACTGGCAAGAAGAGCTTCCCAATTATTCATTACTCATCTTTCTGAATCTGTCTGCTTCTCTAGACACAGTTAACCAGATCCAGACCAGATCCTCCTGTCATCCCTCATAACGTAGAGGGCATCTCAGGAACCGCACACCAGGGGTTCAAATATTACCTCTCAGGTAGGTCCTTCAGGGTGTCGTGGTGGGGTGAGGTCGCAACTTCTAGCTATGGGGTGCCTCAGGGCTTAGAGTTTGAAAGAAAGACCATCATCTTCAGCTCAACCTTGCAACTGCTTGTGGTCTCGGCCACCCCAACACTTCATCACAACTTCTCCATTCTGCTAGCTTCGTCAACCATAACTCCTTCCAGGACAGCCAGGAACCTTGGATTTACGATTGATGATCAGAAGGGGATCAGGGAAAATTCCCATAACTTTCACTAACGGTATGTAAAAGTTATTTAACTGTTATTAAAAAGCGTTACTAAAATAATGTTTCTGGAACAGTCTTATAATGTTTATATAAAATACATTCTCGTTACATTGAGAGAAAATTTTCTTAGAACAACGTTCATGGAACTAGACTCGAAAAACATCGTTAAAATAGTCCAAGTGACTAAAGTGGCTCAACCTTAAGTTTATCAAGCGACGAGAATACTTTGTGTGCGCAAAATTTTTTTTAAATAACGACTTTATTCAACTTTTCATCTTCTTATCATTGATGCTGGCCAATACTGAGCCTACGTTCTGATGTAGGGTTATTACGCTACGCGAACTCACTCAGAGGCCCACACAGAAGAAGATGAATAGTTTAATAAAGTCGTTGTTTTGGGGGGTTTTTTGCGCACAAAAAGTATTCTCCTCGCTTGATAAACTTTAGGTTGAGTCACTGTAGTCACTTGGACTATTTTAACGATGTTTTTACTAACTTTTTGGGCCGGCAGGTTTCAATTACAATGGAAGCCTATGGAGGAGTGAGACAGCTCTCAGATTTAATCAAAAATATCTTATTTTGTGTTCCAAAGATGAACAAAAGTCTTACGGGGTTGGAACAACATGAGGGCGAGTAATTACTGACAGAATTTTCCTTTTTGGGTGAACAAACCCTTAAATGACGGTAATTAATTTGTACAGAAACCATTTAACGCCTATTCCCTCGAGGCGGCATTGCCCGAGACGTGAGCATGGTGCTCGCCGGGCCTTATTGTCCATTTCTCTATGGCTGGAATTATTGAAGGGTTCGGTTTAGAGAAATACACGAAAGGAGAGCTCGATTCAGACATGTTAGGAAGGTAGGGCGGGGCCAAATGCTGTTAAACTGTCAATGAACGGAGGTAAGTCTGCTGTATACCTCTTAACTTGTTGATTGGGTTGATTAACTGAATGTGCTCCACTCGTGTTTAATTAGCTTTGATTATCTGAATGTGCTCCACAGGTGTTTAATTATCTGAACATGCTCCTCCCGAACTTTGTTAATAAAACACCATTTATGTGCACTTTGCTAGACTAACTAGGACTTGCCACATCACTTACATAGCCTTCTGTTACTCTCTTGTAGTGATGGCCAAATGAAGCGTTTCGAAGCATTATTGCTTTCTGATACAATTGTGTTGAAAATGGTTCATTACTCGAAGCTTCATTCAGATAGAAATTGCAGCACCATCTCCTGGTGAAGTAAATGTAATGCAACAAAGCTGACAACCATAAAATGCAAGTAGGCGTATATGTTAACGCCCCGTTTATTACGTGTTTACCGAGGCGATCAAAGCTGAAACAGTGTTAGTGCTGTGAAACTCATTTATGTAGGTGAATTTTACAGATACTGATTAATTTCATGTGTTCACCTTGATAATAAAACATTAAGCATGATGTGTGTTTGTGTAATTATTTCTTTAGACAAGGACAGAAGATCAGACCAGCTTAAAAAAAGTTGGAACCACAGAAATTCTAATGGTTTCTATTAAAATACCAATAGGAACCATTGGCTTTTACCATTTAAACCACTACAGAATTATTTTTTGTAGTGTGTTTGGGACATATTCCATCAGGATTTAATGCCCCCACCAATAGAACCCAACACATATCAGTAGAGACCCACAGAGACCACTATAATTCCCATTACAACCAATAAAATTCCCATGAAGTTTGAAAATGTAATGGTTAATTCAATATAATTTCTGTAATGGTTTCTATAGTTTTTTTTAGCAGTATCATGTGTGAAAGCTTTATCTTGTTTATCTGCGGGAAGCAGAACTCTATAACTTGTTAACTGATGGGACTGATATTTTTGTATGTTGAAAAGGATGTGCTTGTGTAACTGGTTGTACTTGTAATGTAGCATAGGGTTTTTGAAGTTTCTGTCTTTCTCCATATCATTCACTACATATGTACAAATATTTGTATGCAGAACTGTCAAAGAACTAACCTTATCCGGGGAAATAAGTCCCAAACTTGGGAACGACTTCTCTTTCTCGGGTCCATCACAATACTGAAATAAACTCAATCCACTCTCCTCAACAATAACGCCAATCCAAACACCGACTACTACAACCCACGGTGTTGCAATGGTTTGGCTTCACTTTTATAAGAAATACAGCCGCCAGGTTTCAAATCTGTCAACACTGGATTGGGCTGTCAAAGCAGTCAGGTGGTTCACTACAGGAGTGAACCAGTGTGTTTGCTTCAGACGTCATTTTCACGTGACTAGTGACGTAATGATACAAGCTCCGAAGCAGTGGTTCATTGCAAGGACCGTTCGAGTTTGAAGCAAGCTTCGGAGCGTCGGTGTCAGACGTAACATCACTACTCTCTTGCTGATTTGATTGCTTCTATTGTTCTCATTTGTGAGTCAGGTAAATGTAAAAATCTTTCTACCAGCCAGGTAAATCATAACCAGCAGCTTATAACTGAGATAGGGACATTATTAAGTCCTGTCAATTTAGTCTAAACTATTCACTTAAAATGTATTTGTGAAACAATGTTTTCAATAGTAATCTTGAAAGCTTTATTGAATTTTGTGATGTTTTAGTGATTCCTGTGGAACTATTGCTTATCATAAATGTAGCATCATGCATTTTTATTCAGAATCTCAGAATGCAAGAACTACTCTAAAAGAAGTCAGAAGATGTAATTTGTAGATAAAAAGCTTTATTTAACACTTTGAGGACATTGAAAATAAAACCATACATCAAATTAAAAAAGACTGTACATATGACACATTGTTCAGTGGTCTTATGAAAATATGTTTGTGAACAAATTAAATAAAACATTAAGGCTTTTTACAACGCAGTGCTCACATGAAAATAATTGAATCAGCTTAGGCATTACTACATATTTTAAGTTTTTTTTTTCTAAATTGAATCCCAACTTATTTAGGCAGTGTATGAATACATATGCAGTCTATGAAGTCATTTGAAGGATGTTGGTGCTGATGGTGTTGATGTCAGGATGTTCTTCAGTGGCACAGTGACAGATGTACTGTGTGGCACAGACTGTTGGCTCCTGCAAAATCAGAAAAAAGTTAATTTATTATATTTGTATTAATTCATTTATTTAATTGCTATGTGTCTCCCTCTGCCAGATGAGTTTGTCTTTGTATTGAATATGTAAATTATAAGTAAATAAACTTAAAGCAGATATTCTCACCTCTTTTCAAGAGCCTTTATTATGACATTTTTAGTGAATTTTGACTCAGGATTCATGCATTTCTGTCCTGCACCATTCTTCAGAGTGACACTGTGAAACGACAAAAGTGATGAATCTTACTCAGGATAGTTTGTAGAGTTGATGAACATTTAAATACATGAGTGCAAATAGGCTATGCTTACATAATCTCATGTTTGTGACAAGATGGGCTTGGAGGGATGATTTCAACCTTCTCGATGTTCTTCACTAAAACCATGTTTGCACCTTTGTCTGCACAAAAGCACCTGCCCTTTGAAGACCTGTCCTGCCCTGGAAAAGAAATGTCATTATAGTCTATTAGCTGCAGAACATCACCATAATCATAAGATTTTGATCTATAACTCTCAGAGATCAAACTCACCTTTCACTCCTACAGCAATCAGGCAGGAAAGAAGAACAAAAGCTGCAATAGTCTTCATTGTCTTGTTCCCGATGAACTGTGCTTGTCTGGGTCAGTGAGATTATGACTGAAGGCATTCAGAGCTCATTTAAATACTCTAGGACCAGGGGTTTCCCCTGAGTTTTTGTTCTCGTTTTTTTTTTTCACTATCCAGCTTCCTCCCCTTTTTCTCTTTTTATTGTGATTTCTCAGAAGCACCTCCTAAACCATCTTGGAAAAAAGAAGAAGCTTTGATTTATGGCACTCTGAACTTTCCATGAATGAGGAAGTAAATATTGCTTAATTAGACTGAAATTTTGATGTTAATTATAATGGTGGGAGAACTATTAGACGTTCAGCCAAAACACTGAAGCTTAGGGCATGTCAAACATGGTAATTGACTGAGTTTGATGGCTTTTAATGGTTGTTTTTAAACACATCAAAATCTCTAATATTGTGTGCACAAATTAAGGTAGCACTACAGAGAACGATGGAAAATGCACAATAACCCTATTTTTCGCCTATTTAATGGAGTAAAATACTATAATGGAGCAGACTAATGACCCATTGTTTGAAAGAATAAAGGTAAAACACAAAGTGGTAGGCAAGAAGCAACCAACATTTTCTATGGATTAAATCTGATTGAATCCTGGTGATCTGGTGTTAACACTCTTAAGCTTTCTAAAATGTACAAACATTTACCCTCGTAGTGATGAAAGTGCTGTCCTCTAACAGAAACTTTGGACTGTGAAATAAATAAATTAATCATAAAGTGTGGTTAACACCCAGTGGTTTTGCTGGTGTGCTTGTGGATGTTGGACATATTTTACAAAGGCATTAAATAACCACAAAATAGGATGTGGGACAAAACGTGTTTTCTGTGGAAGATGGTCAAACATTTTCACAACCTCTTTCAGAAAAGTCCTCAGTGTAAACAATATTTGTCAGACATGATGGTGAAAAGTTGAAGATGCTAACATAAATATTGACGATAAATGTGTTGTTTGTCTGGTACAAGAGTGCTGAAGTAGCCTATTGCGAGGCTCTGAGCCTATTGAGGGGATACAGAGGGTTTGCAGCCCAGTCTCTCTGCAGGGCCTATAACATGGGTAGCAATGGGGCCAGTAGACAAAGGGGCATTAAGTCGGCCAAGGAGGCAGGTGGGTCACTTCGGTGAGAGTGTCTGACTGGAGAAAGATCCGAAACACCCGATGATGACCTCAGGATGACATTAGTCCAGTTGCAACATGGTAATGTTTAATAAAAGTGTCCAGTATTCTATATTTGTTAGCACTCATGGGTTATTCAAATGACACATGCTTGGTGAGCCAGATATGTTTCAGGATAAATTTACATAAACCAAACCTTCAGCATTTAAGTTAAAAAATGTCTGGCTTATGCCATATACAGTTTAAATATACAGCAAATAACTTTTGTTTTCCGATTTTTAAATATTTGAATAATGAAAATGTTCTAATGATGAAATTAAGTGATTAATCAGAGTTAAAATGTAGAAATACCAAACAGTTTGAGACATAAACAAAATCAGGGCATTACACAAAATTTCTCATTTCACTGGAACACCATCAAGTGTTTTCACTACCTTTTTCTTTATATAGACATTGTGTTGAAGTCATGCTGATAAATGTCACAATCATGCTGATGAAAATGAAAGAGAAACTGAAAGTCTTGTTGTGAAATCTGGAAATGCCACTTCAACTGCTACTTACAGTATATTTATGAAAATAGAGTGATTATGCATGAACAGTATAATATACAGTTACTTTTTATTATAGAGACATTTTTTTCATTATACTAGTTACTGTAAATGCATGCAATGAACTGCATGCAGTTTCTATTAACTAGACCAAGATTTTAAGTAACCAGATGTGGTCCATATTTTGTGTTGTTGCGGAGTTCGTTTTCCTTAAACTCAATAGATTAACACTTGTATTTCTGTCTTTTGGTGTTGGAATTGTGGATAGTATTGTCTGTTCAGAAAACAAATTAGAATTTGTCAAGACTCTTAATTGCTCAATCAATTAAACTGTCAACCAAAGTTTGTGTTTTATTTATGATTAATCCGTGCGTATCGTCATTTTCTTTTAAAATTAATGTGAACTCATAATCTTTAATCAAAATAACTTCCCTCCTTCTTGCAGCGACATCTCTTCTCTTCTCTGATGATGTGTGCTGACGCGAGGGCAGGATCAACCTGTCACTCATGAGATTACAGTCACTTGTGAGATTACAGTCACTCAAGAGATAACAGCAATAACAAACCACAATCATCCAACCAATTCTTAATGGTCAAAATCAAGTCCTGACCCACCTTTTTCATTGTTAAAGAAGCCGTTTCACTTAGATATACGTCACAATCTGCTTGTTAAGTCTGACGTCACATGTCACCGGTCCATTTCCATAGTCCAAACACTATCAGATGCCAAAAGCAAACAATACATGGTGCTTATATTCACTTATGATGTGCTGTAATACTATCGCAAGATCATGACCCTAATGTTTTTCTCCATACAAAAATCTCAGATGGCCAGACAGATATTCATCTTTTACAAATTGTACACAAACATCTTCATTATTCTTCATTGAGCAGAATCATTCAGTCTGAATTTGAATTATTTTGACACCCCTTTTTTTGGGGCAGTGGGCAGGTCTAATGGACCTGTACGGGAGAGTAAGACGACCCCGCCCTACCACAAGTCATAGGGGCTCACCTTAGGCAAGTGACAGTACCCCTTTTTGCCTCCCAACTATGGGTTAAACAGTAGATGTCAATTCGGCAGCAGGAGTTGGCAGCTGTTGTAGAGCATTGGAACGTCTTCCTGGTTGGTCTACCACAGCTTTCTCGGTGGGCGGATGATCCTTTTCGGGACAACGGTCAGCAAGTATAAGGCCAAGTTAGCAGGCTACTGCGGGGCGATCCTGCGTTGCTCTTGACTGTCGTGCTTGCACTCCGTCAGATTCAGTGGCGTAGGACCCAGAGGGAGGCGTTTGTCCTGGGCAAACATCTGTCTTCTGTATTCTGCCCTGGCACTCGGTGCTATAGCATGCATGGAAAGTCATACACATATTCAACGACTGGCAAATCGGGAGCCCTTGTACTCAAGGGCTGTCGTTGCTCGGCAGGGCACGCGTGCAAGGCAGGCGCGGTCAGGTCGACATTCTGCAACTGCCTCCTCTTCTCTGAATTTGGCGTGCTGGAACATCAGAAGTCTTGGGGTGCACTCTGACCTCAACAGTGCTCCTCGGAAATCAGCCGTCATTGATTGCCAACTATTTCGCCTCAGAGTGGATATTGCTGCTATAAGCGAGACTTGGCTGTTGGGTAGCGGCTCTGTGCGCGAGAAGAACTACACCATTTTCTGGTGTGGTCATCCAGACGACCATCGTCCGATGCATGGAGTCGGCTTTGCTGTGCGGAACCCCCTGCTGTCCACCGTCTCCCAACCAACTGCTTGCTCTCCACGCCTAATGTCCATGCGGATGTCACACTCAGCTGGCTTTCTCACTCTCCTCTCTGCCTATGCACCCACTCTTGGTACGACCCCTGAGGACAAGGAAGCCTTCTATGCCCACGTTAGCAAGGTCATTCGTTCCGTCCCGGCCGGGGAGGATTTAGCTCTGCTTGGGGACTTCAATGCCAGAGTTGGAGGGGATGTCACTGCCTGGAGGCCAATCTTTGGTCATTTTGGGATTGGTAGCATCAATGACAACGGCCAACGTCTCCTTGAGTTGTGCGCTGCTTATGGCCTATGCTTCCCGGGATCCTTCTCATCTGGAACTATTAGATCCAAGGTTACCTGGATGCATCCCCGGTCCAAATACTGGCACCAACTTGATCACATTATTGTCAGGAGGAGCCAACTCAACGCTGTCAAGAGGTACAGGAGTATGCTCTCCGCAGACTGTGACACCGACCACGCCCTTGTCCGCTGCACTCTAAAACTCACCCCAAAGAAGATGCACAGTGCCACTCCAAAGCCCACTCCAAAGCTAAACATTGAGCTCATGCGGAAAAATGAATACGTGGCAAGTTTCCGTGCGCGTATGGAGGGCCTTCCCTTCAGAGTTGACGGCACTCCTGAAAACACCTGGGCCGAGCCAAGAGCTTCCACGACGGAGACTGCATCTGAGGTCTTCGGCCTTTGTAGAAGGAAACAGCCGGATTGGTTCCTTGCAAGCTCTGCTATTCTGCTCCCGGCCCTAGCTGACAAGCGTGCTGCCCGTCTCAGTGCTCTCCAAGACAGTAATGACTCCACCAATGCTCACTATCGTAAGGCCAGGAATGACGTCAAGCATCTTACACGCCAGGCTTACGAGCAGTACTGGCAGGACCTCAGTGAGAAGGTAGAACGGTGTGCAAGTACTGGGGACATACGCGGCATGTACAGCGGTATCAATGAGGCTCTGGGTCCTAGAGCGAAAAAAAACAGCATCTTTGCGAGCCACTGATGGCTCCGTTGTCAACGACCTCCCAGGCCAGCTTGGTAGATGGGTCGAGCATCACAGCTTGCTGTATGGCACTCCTGTGGACGCCGACTTGAACGCTGTTTCTGCTGCTGTACCACAACTACCTGTCCTCAACGAGCTGGATACGGAGATCTCAGCAATGGAAATAGAGCATGCGATTGCAGCTCTGAAGAACAACAAGTCACCGGGCAGCGATGGAATTCCAGCGGAGCTGCTGAAGTGTGGTGGGCCACTGCTGGTCAGGCGCCTTCACTGCCTATTTCGATGCTGTTGGCAGAACAAATGCATCCCTAGTGAACTCAAGAATGCCAACATCATCACTCTTTATAAAAATAAGGGTGACAGGCAGGACTGCAACAACTACTGAGGCATTTCAGCTTGCATTTCAGCGAGTTGCTTTTAATCAAGTATCATCCATCCTGTCTCTGAACAACCAGCTGGATGTCAACCAATCTGGCTTCAAGAAAAGACATTCAACTGAGACTGCATTGCTGTCAGTCACGGAAGCCCTGCGGATCGCAAAAGCTGCTTCCAAATCATCAGTTCTCATTCTACTGGACCTGTCTGCTGCTTTCGACACAGTGAATCATCAGATCCTCTTGTCCGCCCTCTCATCACTGGGCATCACTGGAACCTCCCTCAACTGGTTTGAGTCCTATCTCACATGTAGGTCCTTCAAGGTCACATGGAGAGGTGAGGTATCCAAAGCACATCAACTGACCACAGGGGTTCCTCAGGGTTCAGTTCTCGGACCGCTCCTCTTCTCCATTTACACCACATCACTGGGACCCATCATACAGGCACATGGTTTCTCTTACCATTGCTATGCTGATGACACCCAGCTCTACATCTCATTTCAACCAGATGATCCCACAGTAGCTGTACGGATCTCAAGCTGTCTGGGGGACATCTCGGCATGGATGAAGGAACATCACCTGCAGCTCAACCTGGCAAAGACTGAGCTTCTCGTCCTCCCTGCCAATCAGTCTCTACAGCACGACCTCACTATCCAGCTAGATTCTTCCTCAATCACCCCATCAAGGTCGGTTCAGAAATCTTGGAGTAACTTTGATGATCAGCTGACCTTCACAGACCACATTACAAAGACAGCTCGATCATGCAGGTTTGCTATCCACAGCATCAGGAAGATCAGGCCTTTCCTAACTGAGCATGCAACACAACTTCTCGTCCAGGCCCTGGTCATTTCTAGGCTTGATTACTGCAATGCTCTCTGGCTGGACTGGCATGTGCAACTAAACCTCTACAAATGATCCAGAATGCTGCAGCTCGTCTTGTCTTCAACGAGCCCAAAAGGGCCCACGTCACTCCTCTGTTCATCTCTCTGCACTGGCTACCACTCGCTGCTCGCATCAAGTTCAAGGCTTTGACGCTTGCTTACAGATTGACCACAGGTTCAGCTCCCTCCTACTTCCACTCACTACTACAAGTCTACATCCCTACCAGAAGCCTACGATCGGTCAATGAGCGACGGCTCGTGGTACCATCACAGCGGGGCACAAAATCACTCTCCAGAACATTCTCATTCACGGTTCCAAGCTGGTGGAATGATCTCTCCACCGTCATCCGGAATGCAGAATCCCTGACAGCATTCAAAAGACAACTGAAAACTCATCTCTTCCGGGAGCACTTAACATAAAAAAAAAAAAAAATAAAAAAAAATAAAATAAAAAAAATCAAATCCTTCCCTCTAAATCCTCGCTTGCCTGGCTTATGCTACTCCGAGCTATGTCTGAACTTTGTATTTTGAACACTTCTTGCGTTGTTTTTGCCTCTTCACGATGACTCGCTTGGTTTAGTCCTCAGTTGTAAGTCGCTTTGGATAAAAGCGTCTGCTAAATGACTAAATGTGTAATGTGAAAATTTCGCTCCTTAGCCTTCCGGGAAAATGCCTTGTCCGCGTAATCCTTCCAAGGCTGCAGCGCATTGCTGACCAGGTGCTGCCGGAGAGTCGGTGCGGCTTCCGTGCTGGTCGTTCGACCTTGGACATGATTTTCTCTGTACGCCAGCTTCAGGAAAAGTGTGCGGAACAGCAACGGCCATTGTACATGGTGTTTGTCGATCTGACTAAGGCTTTCGATTATGTGAGTCCCTCTGGTCTCTTCCATGTTCTGCAGCGACTCGGTTGTCCGGCAACTCTTTTGGCAATACTCCAAGCCTTCCATGGTGGGATGCGGGCAACCGTACAGTTCAACGGTGCCCGCTCAAATGAGTTTGATGTCTGCTGTGGAGTAAAGCAGGGGTGTGTCCTCGCTCCCACCTTGTTTGGCATCTATTTCTCGGCTGTGCTGCGACGGACGTTTCCTGATCCGGTTGGGGTTCTGCTGCATACTAGGTATGATGGCAACTTCTTCAGCTTGGCTCGTCTGATGGCCAGAACCAGGGTGAAATGCGTCCTTGTGCGCGAGTTGCTTTACGCAGATGACGCTGCCTTCGTGGCTCACACTGAACAAGAAATTCAGGAGATGTGCAATTCTTTTGCTGCTGCCTGCAAAGAGTTCGGACTTACCATAAGCCTCAAGAAGACAGTGGTGATGGCTCAGAACGTTCCTGCTTCCCCTCACGTTACCATCAATGGCACAGTGCTGTCGGCCGTCAAGAAATTCACCTACCTCGGCTCAACCTTGACAGCAAACAACACCCTTGATGCTGAACTGAATACCAGGATCGGTCGGGCCTCAACAACCTTTGGGCGGCTTCAGTCTCGCGTCTGGAACAACAGCCACCTTTCTCTCAAAATAAAGGTGCGCGTATATGAGTCCTGTGTGCTCTCCGTTCTGCTTTATGGAAGCGAAACGTGGCCTACATATCAGCGGCAGGAGCACAAGCTTAATGCTTTTCACTTCCGTTGCCTACGACAGATCCTTGGCCTGTCATGGCAGGATCGGGTCCCGAACACAACCGTGCTGAAGCTCACTAACAGCAGTGACATGTACACCATGTTCCGGAAGAGGCGACTCAGATGGATCGGCCATGTACGTCGTATGCCAGATGAACGTCTCCCAAAGTCCATCTTCCATGGGGAGTTAGCTGTGGGACACCGCCCTCGTGGCCGACCCAAGCTTCGCTTTAAGGATGTCGTCAAGCGGGACATGAATGTCTTTAACATCAACCCTGAATAATGGCATCACCTTGCGGAAGACCGGGCAGCTTGGCGGTCTGTGCTGACAGAAGGCACAACTCTGTCCTGTCATGCTTACACCAGCTTTTGCACAGAAAGACGGCATGCTAGACACCGTCCATATCGGCGCTTGCGCTGTAAAAGGCCTTGATGATGATAGTCCATTAAAAAAATGTAGGCATTTTTATGATTCACAGAATTATAATTCAGAGGTGTCTGTCACAATCACAAAGCGGAAGCAAAGATGCAAGTAACTCTTTTATTGAGTGGTCAGTCACAACAGTTCAGGAACACGGATGGGCTGGTGGCGCAGGGACTAGATGGTCAGCGTGCAGGTGAAGAGTGCTGATCGTGAATCCAAGTGCAGGTGAACATCCAGACGAGACGAAACCAAGTAGAACAGGAACTCGAACTCGAACTCGAACCAGACCAGGACTGCAGACAGGACACGCGATGAACAAACACTGTGAACACCAAACAACGATCTGACAAAGAGAGGAGAGTGTGATGAGTTTAAATAGGTGAGTGAATTGGCAGCAGGCAGCTGGTGCAGGGAATGAGATCAGCAGGCACGCTGATCAGCGGAACGAGCGGTCACGCCCACTCACACACACAAAACAACAATTACACGAGACATGAAGAAAACAGCGAATTCATGAACCGTAACAGTGTCTCTTTGACGGCGATAATGTTATTTGATTTGTATGTTAATTATTCAAAAACTGTTCAACTCATTCACTAGCAAAATGCCGATCTGATACGTGTCATATTTAATTTTGTGTGGCTTCGTTTTGAACTATTTTTGTTAGCTGAGGAATGATGGACAAAAGGAACTGACAATATTGTGTCAAAAATGTACGTCACTCAATAATAACTCATTGTTTATTGAACTACAGTGTGCACAAATTACAAATTAACATGCACAAATTACATCAATGTGGGGAAAAAGACTGGTATAACTAGGCTACTTGTATAATTTTATTTTAGTAATATATTATAGCAATATATATCAATGCTGTATGGGTCCTCAATGCCCGCTGTAATAATACACTGAAAATAACAACAAACACATACTTTGTTGTTTATTTGTACAGTACTCACCGTTCACTCTTTTTCATCACATTCTGTAAAATGAAATATAATCCGTCCTCATAAATAAGGTATCAAAGAACTAATGATGATCTGTTTGCAGGATAGAGCAGATAATGAGTGACCACCCAAACCTTTTTCAAGAGAGACTAATTGGTTAATTTTTTTTCTTCCATTAGTAATGAGGATTTGCAAAAAGCAACCAACAACAGCCAGAGTGGAATTAAGTTCTTATGTTTATGAGAGGAGCTTTTACAG
Organism: Tiaroga cobitis; assembly: GCA_030578255.1. Classification (NCBI taxonomy): domain Eukaryota; kingdom Metazoa; phylum Chordata; class Actinopteri; order Cypriniformes; family Leuciscidae; genus Tiaroga; species Tiaroga cobitis. Next base: position 28,354,091 of record CM060595.1, on the reverse strand, counting down.
ATTCCTTTGATCACTGTTGGAAGTAGCTTTATGTGTGTTTTGGTTTTAATTCTGTGAGTAAAATGGGAATGTGGCTTTTTCAGTTTAATTTATCAAGTCAAGTCAAATATATTGGTGATTGCCAAATAAAAACAGCATTTATAATGCTTCTTATATTGTTTCAGATCAGCTTTACAGAAAATCATGATGTTAATGTTTATAATAGCTTAATACCTTGATGACTTAGTCGCAATTAGCAGATTAGAGCGAGTCGAAAATAAAGTTTAGGTTTTTTTTGCAATTGTACTGTCACGGTGTGGGTTTTGTGTCTTGTTCCTTGTTCTTGTCTGTCATGTGATGCCCTGTTTGCCATGTGTCTTGTTAATTATCTGATCATTGTTCCCATGTGTTTCTGATTAGCCACGCCCCCTTGTTATCTTGTTTAGCTTGTTTGCCTGTCTATTTATACCTCTGTGTTTCAGTTGTGGTTTGTCGGTCGTTGTTGTTGCTTCAGTGTTCCTGTCCTGAGTTCCGTGTTCCTTTGTTTCACCTGTTATTTTATTAAATTAGCTGCATTTGGATTCTCTCTCTGCTTCGTCCTTGCTGCTTCATTAAAGAACGACCGACCAGCGATGAATCCAGCAATCCGTCTCTTTCGCCTCAGCCAAGGTGACCGCCCTATTGGGGAATATGTGGAGGAGTTTTGTGGACGTTGATGGTAATGTCTTGAAAGGCATGTTCCGTTATGGCCTTATGGACCTCCTGGAGTACCTTATGCCAGACAACACCCCTCAATGGACGTTAGAGCAGTACATTGATATTGCACTTCGGATAAGCTCTACTCTTCAAGTCAGCCACGTCCAGCCAGAGACCGTCCAGCCAGAGACCGTCCAGCCAGAGACCGTCCAGCCAGAGACCGTCCAGCCAGAGACCGTCCAGCCAGAGACCGTCCAGCCAGAGACCGTCCAGCCAGAGACCGTCCAGCCAGAGACCGTCCAGCCAGAGACCGTCCAGCCAGAGACCGTCCAGCCAGAGACCGTCCAGCCAGAGACCGTCCAGCCAGAGACCGTCCAGCCAGAGACCGTCCAGCCAGAGACCGTCCAGCCAGAGACCGTCCAGCCAGAGACCGTCCAGCCAGAGACCGTCCAGCCAGAGACCGTCCAGCCAGAGACCGTCCAGCCAGAGACCGTCCAGCCAGAGACCGTCCAGCCAGAGACCGTCCAGCCAGAGACCGTCCAGCCAGAGACCGTCCAGCCAGAGACCGTCCAGCCAGAGACCGTCCAGCCAGAGACCGTCCAGCCAGAGACCGTCCAGCCAGAGACCGTCCAGCCAGAGACCGTCCAGCCAGAGACCGTCCAGCCAGAGACCGTCCAGCCAGAGACCGTCCAGCCAGAGACCGTCCAGCCAGAGACCGTCCAGCCAGAGACCGTCCAGCCAGAGACCGTCCAGCCAGAGACCGTCCAGCCAGAGACCGTCCAGCCAGAGACCGTCCAGCCAGAGACCGTCCAGCCAGAGACCGTCCAGCCAGAGACCGTCCAGCCAGAGACCGCCGAGCAAGAGGCTGCTGTTCACGTCACGCCTGCCGAGCAAGAGACTGAGCCCGTTCCCGAGCCACCTTCACCGCCTGGTCCACCCTGGCCGCCTGAATTGCCTTGCCCCCTACACAGACTTGACCCTCCTTCCCTCCCCCAAGACCACCTCCGCTTCACCACCCTCCTGAACTATTCTGTTTTTTGTTTGTTTTTGTACTAAGGGGCGTCGGGAGCCGCCCATAGGGGAGGGGCTATGTCACGGTGTGGGTTTTGTGTCTTGTTCCTTGTTCTTGTCTGTCATGTGATGCCCTGTTTGCCATGTGTCTTGTTAATTGTCTGATCATTGTTCCCATGTGTTTCTGATTAGCCACGCCCCCTTGTTATCTTGTTTAGCTTGTTTGCCTGTCTACTTATACCTCTGTGTTTCAGTTGTGGTTTGTCGGTCGTTGTTGTTGCTTCAGTGTTCCTGTCCTGAGTTCCGTGTTCCTTTGTTTCACCTGTTATTTTATTAAATTAGCTGCATTTGGATTCTCTCTCTGCTTCGTCCTTGCTGCTTCATTACATGTACAAGCAATCAAGCAGTTGAGAAATATCTACACAAGTATACTGTATGTATGAAGATAAAATTGGACATGCTTATGTCCAACTTCATATAAAGAAAAAAAATATTGAGATTTGGTATATATACTATATATATATGTAGGATATTTTCATCCTTAACACATACATTTTAAACAACAAAATATGGGGTATGTTATGGACATTATTTAACCTTGTCAAAGACAAACAAATATTTTAGAATAACATTTCTTACTCCAAGTTTTAGGGGTGCTGAGCTCTTGAAAGCTTTATTGAATTTTGTGATGTTTTAGTGATTCCTGTGGAACTATTGCTTATCATAAATGTAGCATCATGCATTTTTATTCAGAATCTCAGAATGCAAGAACTACTCTAAAAGAAGTCAGAAGATGTAATTTGTAGATAAAAAGTTTTATTTAACACTTTGAGGACAATGAAATTAAAACCATACATCAAATAAAAAAAAAAGACTGTACATATGACACATTGTTCAGTGGTCTTATGAAAATATGTTTGTGAAAAAATTAAATAAAACATTAAGGCTTTTTACAACGCAGTGCTCACATAAAAATAATTGAATCTTGGGCATTACTACATATTTTAAGTTTTTTTTTTTTTCTAAATTGAATTCCAACTTATTTAGGCAGTGTATGAATACATATGCAGTCTATGAAGTCATTTGAAGGATGTTGGTGCTGATGGTGTTGATGTCAGGATGTTCTTCAGTGGCACAGTGACAGATGTACTGTGTGGCACAGACTGTTGGCTCCTGCAAAATCAGAAAAAGGTTAATTTTATTATATTTGTATTAATTCATTTATTTAATTGCTAAGTGTCTCCCTCTGCCAGATGAGTTTGTCTTTGTATTGAATATGTAAATTATAAGTAAATAAACTTAAAGCAGATATTCTCACCTCTTTTCAAGAGCCTTTATTATGACATTTTTAGTGAATTTTGACTCAGGATTCATGCATTTCTGTCCTGCACCATTCTTCAGAGTGACACTGTGAAACGACAAAAGTGATGAGCTGAATCTTACTCAGGATAGTTTGTAGAGTTGATGAACATTTAAATACATGAGTGCAAATAGGCTATGCTTACATAATCTCATGTTTGTGACAAGATGGGCTTGGAGGGATGATTTCAACCTTCTCGATGTTCTTCACTAAAACCATGTTTGCACCTTTGTCTGCACAAAAGCACCTGCCCTTTGAAGACCTGTCCTGCCCTGGAAAAGAAATGTCATTATAGTCTATTAGCTGCAGAACATCACCATAATCATAAGATTTTGATCTATAACTCTCAGAGATCAAACTCACCTTTCACTCCTACAGCAATCAGGCAGGAAAGAAGAACAAAAGCTGCAATAGTCTTCATTGTCTTGTTCCCGATGAACTGTGCTTGTCTGGGTCAGTGAGATTATGACTGAAGGCATTCAGAGCTCATTTAAATACTCTAGGACCAGGGGTTTCCCCTGAGTTTTTGTTCTCGTTCCCCCCCCCCCCCCCCCCCCCCCCCCCCACTCCACCATCCTCTCCCTTTTAGTTGTGATTTCTCAGAAGTGCCTACTACACCACCAGAAGCTGTGATTTATGGTACTCTGAGGTTACATTAACATAAATGAGGAAGTAAATATTGCCTAAATAATTATGTTTTGGTGGGAGTAATATTAGACCGAATATTATACCAAAACACTGAAAGTTCGTGCATGTCAAACATGATAACTGATTTATTTTGATGGCTTTTATTAGCTGTTTTTAAGCACATCACAATCTCTTGTATATTTAGTGCACAAATTAAGGTATATCAATACAGTGAAAGATAGAAAATACACCAAACTATCAGCACAATCTCTTGCAATATAACTTTTAATGCAGCAAAACTGTCATGTAACAGGGACAGAAAACAGGAATGCAGGTAATCCATGTTTATTGCAGTAAGATGCTGGCAGATAATATGGCAGACTTAATGGGATAGTTCACCCAAAAATGAAAATTAGCCCATGATTTACTCACCCTCAAGTCAGGTGTTTATGACATTCTTCTTTCAGACAAATACAATCAGAGTTATATTAAAAAATGTCCTAGCTCTTCCAAGCTTTATAATGGCAGTGAATTGTTTCTGTTTTGAAGTCCATAAAAGTGCATCTATCCATCATAAACGAACTCCACACACCTCCGGGGGGTTAATAAAGGCCTTCTGAAGCGAAGCAATGCGTTTGTGTAAGAAAAATATCCATATTTAACTTTAAAAAAACTTTAACTATAAAACTTTACCGACTAATAACTAGTTTCCGGCAGACGGCCGTACTCGTCGACTTACACCAAAAGAGTAATACTTGACGATGTATGACGTAGGAGAAGCGTAGGCTTTGACGCCTCTCACGGATCAAACAGGGCTGGGCAACCACGTTCATCATTACGTTAATTTTAAATATGGATATTTTTCTTACATGAACACATCGCTTCACTTCAGAAGGCCTTTATCAATCCCCCTCTGCTACGTCAGAACGTATAGGCTCACTATTGGCCAGCATCACACTCATGACCAGCGTCGACCAATAGTGAGCCTACATTCTGATGTAGCGCTGCGCTGTTACACTACGTGAACTCACTCAGAGGCCCACACAGAAGAAGATGAATAGTTGAATAAAGTTGTTATTTTTGGGGGGGTTTTGCGCACAAAAAGTATTCTCCTCGCTTGATAAACTTTAGGTTGAGTCACTGTAGTCACTTGGACTATTTTAACATGTTTTTACTAACTTTCTGGCCCGGCAGGTTTCAATTACAATGGAAGCCTGTGGAGGAGTGAGACAGCTCTCAGATTTAATCAAAAGTATCTTCATTTGTGTTCCGGGGTTGGAACAACATGAGGGTGAGTAATTACTGACAGAATTTTCATTTTTGGGTGAACTATCCCTTTCAGAATCTATTTTAGATACAGGGGAAGTGAAAACTGATGATTGATTCTGTTCCTCTGAAAACAGAAGTTTATTTAATTTCCTAGTTTTCTGTGATGTCACTAATTTTCATCATCACTGTATTGTTAATTTCATGATCCAAAATGTTAGTGTTTATTATTATTATTTTAAACATTTTAACCATTTGTGCACATGGTTTTAACACATTTGTGGCAAATTTGATTGTTTGTTTACATTTGTTTGTACAAATGACATTATAATTATAGATGAATGTCAGTAATCAGTTTTAAGGGTGGTTTAGTATTTGTGCAGGAATGTATTACATTTGGTCTCTAAATGTATATTTGGCTGAAAGAATTCACATCAACTTTCAAAATTGTAGTAAAACAAACTTTTCTTCGTTAACAAGAACAATCATGACACTAAATGACAAGCGACCAGCACATATCCAAAGCTTTGAGCAAAGGCATTTCAAAGAAATTGGAAATCGAAACTGCTGTGCTTGTGAAAGTGAAACTGGGAACTGTGCCCGTGCTATAACCCCCTGATCTTCTGATGGCTATATAAGCAGCTAATCTTCTTCATTATAATAACAGCCTTAGACAATCATCAAAACCTTAAACACAATGAAGACTGCTGCAGTTATTGTTTTTCTGGTCTGTCTGCTTGCTCCAGAAGTACACGGTGAGTGTTGCTTATTAAGACCTAATGTACTATTGATTCTGCAAGGGTATCTCTTCTAAATATTAGTTTGTTATATTGTTCTGCAGCTAAAAAAATCACAAAAAATCTCTCTTCCAGGGCAGAACAAGGTTCACAAAGGCAGGTGCTTCTGTGCTGACAAAGGAGTGGATGTGGTTTTAAGGAAGAACATTGAGAAGTTTGAAATCATGCCTCCAAGTCCGTCTTGTGGAAAACAAGAGATTATGTAAGAACAAAAACAATGATTTTATATGGATATTTACACATTAATGATCATACTGCTATCTTAACATTCTTGACCGCATTCAGCTCATCTTTCCTTTTTTTATTTCCAGTGTCACTTTGAACAGTGCAGAGCGGAAATGCTTAAATCCAGAGTCTAAATTCACCCAGAAGTTAATCAGGAGGGTTCTTGAAAAGATGTCAGTGTACATTTATTTGTAGTTTTGCTGTGTTCAACTAAAAATTAGCACCATATTGCTACTTATTAAATTAATAATTTATATTAAAATTTATGTAAACATTTCTAAAATAATATATGATGAACTGTTTCTGATCTTTACAGGGCCCAGCAGTCAGAGACGCTCATGTGAATCTGGATTAGCTGCTGTTTTACACCACTGAATAACATCCTGATACCCATGAAATGCTGTATAACCTCTAGTTCACCTTTACTGCATTTGAGAACATAGAGAACATCTGCATAAACATAGTGAAGTATAAAGTAGTGTAAATATTTGCTTGTTAATTTATGCAACTGACTGTTTAGTAATTTATTAAAATGTTTTAATTCTTATCCAAGTTAATTTTTTTATTTCATTGTTTTATGTTCATCTTTTGTGAAGTGCTATAATACAATACACTTGTTTAATTATCTTATTTTGTGTTCACTGATACCAAATAAAATAAAATAAATCCCTAAATGATTGGGCTCTGTTAATTCAAAAACTGAATTACACACTGTGCAGGTCAATATAGGGTACAATTATTTTGCATATTTTGCATTGATGCATTTTCCAATATATTATCAAGGGAAGAAAGCATTCGCTAATTTAGTTTTTAAAGCACAAATTTGAACATTAAAGGAGATTATACTGCCCCACTAGGGTATGATGAACCTGGCTGAGCCAAGAAGCCTCCGAGTGGAAGCCTCTGTCATAACTGTCAGTTTTTATAGAATATGCAAGAAAAAAAAAGATCATATGTAACAAAGGTTTAAAGGCCGTGTTGCAGGTTTAATTTTTCAACGAATTTGTGCAATTTGCTTGTTGGTAATAAACATTTAAACTGTTATCCATTGTATTTTATGTTGTTGGGTATCACAAAACGGAATTTAATGCGAAAGTTAGGTACTATCTTACAGCGGTTTGCAACGATTCTCCTTTCCCCCACAATGTATTGCATTACGTCACCTTGGGGAGAGAATTTACCAAAGCCCGCCTTGAGAGCATTGAGAGTGACTAGAGAGACGAGTAGTAGACGAGAGTATTCAGATAGCGCAGATTATAGATAAATAGATAAATACATAGATATAGATAGACTAAATATATAGATAGACAGATAGATAGATATAGATAGATAGGCTAGTATACAGAGAGATAGGCAGACAGCCAGATAGCATAACGTTAGCATAGATAGCTAGCAGCAAGATAGATAAATAGATAGCCTCAAACGCTGGATTCTGAGTGAGGCACGTCACATCTGGTTGGGGTGAGCTCCTCGACCAGCGACCAAAACGCACTCACAGCACTCCCTACAGCACAAAATTTCCAACGCAGTTCCCTTTCGTTCGGGAACTCCTACGTCTCGTCGGAGGAGTTTCCAACGAATTGGGATCACGCTAGGGAGACCAATTGCCTTCGAGTGAACTAAAACGAGCCAATGAACATTGGCATGCAGGACTTGCATTCCGTGCCCCGCCTGCCAGTTCGGGTATAAAGCGGAAGCGAGCGCACACACATATACTTTTTACTTCGGAGCCGACCGATTGTGTCCTCTGAGTGGATGAGCTTCAAGATTGAGACATTATCTTTAAGCTCAACGAGTCTGCTGTTTTCTCCGAGACCTCTCTGTGTTGGTGTGACAACGCTTCAGCAATCTTCGCGATCTCCCGGGTACCAGCTGTTGCTTCACGCGATCTGCCTTTTTTTTCAAAGAGCTGTTGTCACAGCTGGTATTCGGTTGAGTGCGCACAGCGGGCTTGCAGTTTCCCCGCTGTGTTGCCACGTTTATCCCTGTGTGCTTCAGCACGATAAGAGAGCGTTTTTTTGGTGAAAAGAGCAACACGGGGGAAGATCGCGTCCTTTTCAGGATGACGTTTCACCCGTGTGTTTCTGGATGCGGTCAACTTCTGCCTCCGGCTGATGATCATAATCGCTGCCTCTCGTGCTTGGGCCTCGTGCACGCTGAGGCAGCGTTCGTGAACGAGTCATGTTCTCACTGTGGGAACATGACCGTTGCAGTGCTAAGACTGAGACTGCGAACCCTCAAACGAGGGGGAGTCCCTTTGGAGATTCCCCGATCTAGTTCTTCTTCTGGTTCACTCCAGAAAAAGGCTACTTCGGCTAATCCCATTGGTAGTCTGAGGGTTACAGTGAGGAATGACCCGCCGGGTGAAAGACCCCGCGGGCTTCCCACTCCTCTGCATCGCTGCCATTGGAGCCCATGGAGGAGCGCGCTGGGCCACCTTCAACGTTTAATAGTGAAATAGGACGAAACTGACTGATGCTTGTAGCATCTTTTTCTTTAGGTATAAAGACTCAACCTGCTCTGCGCCATGCTCTAGGTACAATCTGTTTTTCCCATGCCACTTTTATCAATTTCCACAGAACTCCTGAAGCACTCTTGTACACTCTGTATGGAACCCCATTAGGCCCTGGAGATGATGAAGCCCTTGCCTTTCTCACAGCCTGCTCTACCTCTTTCCACTTAGGTGCACAGACCTCCATTTGGTATTCTGGTGGGTTGATAGGTGGTATGTCTGATGGAATTGACATAGGCTCATGTCTTTTTGCATCTGTATGCGTTTCCTCCAAATATCTCTCTAGCTCAACCCTAGATGCTTTTAAAGTGCCATTCTTCTCCCTGGTGAATAACTTCTTTACGAATTTGAATGGGTCTTTATAGAAATTAGCCTTCGCACGTTCCTTCTTTTTGTAGCGTTTCCGTAGGCGCTCAGCTTTGCGTAATGTTGCCAGCTTATCTTTTATGGCCCTTTGTAAGAGATTGAGTCCCTCCTTCTGACTTTGTCCTGCTCTTTTCCATTGCTTCCTCAGCTGTCTCCTTTCTCTAACTAACCCTTCAATTTTCTGCTGCCGTCTAGACATTCCAGGAGTAATTTGTACTTTTTCCTTCCTTTTTTCCACACCGAACCTCTCACTTCCATATGCGTAAATGATGTCCCCAAAATTATCCAGCTTATTTTCAACTATACCAGTTAATCTCTCCAATGCAAAGCATAAATCTGTGTTTACCGTGTCCCATGCAGTTTTCTCACAAGCTCTTGGCCATCTAACTCCAGGCCTATGCCCGTTGAGGTTCTTTTCTCTCTTATGCTGGTTAGTCTGACCGGGTTCACAAGTATGAATATGTTCATCACTAACTTTGCAAGCCCTCATCTCCTCTATGACAGGGGTGCTGATATCCTGCGAGCTGTGGTTTGCTTCCTGTCGCTGGATTTCATTCGACTGACTTGACTGACTTCGTAAGAAGTACTGATCAATGCGAGTCCCTTGTCCCTTCTCCCTCAAGCATTTCATTTTCCCTTGATGAACCTTCAAACCCCTGACCGTTGTCGCCTTGCTCCAGCCACAGACACAAACTTGGAGTTCAATGACTTTACTAACTGAAGATCTTGAACTAGTCTTACTCTCCATACTCATATCCATTTCCATTCCTAAATCGTTAACCATGTTGTCCATCATTGAGTCATCTTCCGCCCCCGATCTCACAGACTCTAGATGTATTTTTCTCCTTAATTTCTCAGAAGCCTCGGGCGGCTGTCTCCAGCATCCTGTAAACACGGAGCTGGATACTGCCGACAAGGGTAGCTAACCCTTACTAGCCCCATTGGGGTCTCTTTCCTCCTGTCAGCTGTCTCTCCAGGCTGTCACAAGGTCTTTCCCTTGTTGCCAGCAGCACTATTCACCACAGTCACTGGACGTATCCAGATCTTCATGATTTCCATTACACGAGAGTAGATGTTAAAACTTCATGCTGATTTGTACTCGGCTTTCGCCAAGATAAGCAACACTAAGACGTAGCTTTACAGTAAACTATACTTCTCCATCCATTTATGGTATCTTTCCATATGGTGGTGTGACTCCCCTTCTGTCCGGCGTTAACGGCTGCAGTGTACTTGGCGCGTCAGCACACACGACGGCTGCAACTACAGTGTGGTCTCCCTAGTTGACCAGCATGACAACCGTCTGGATTGAGGCGAGTAGGGGACATCTCTAGGGTTTTCAAGTGGGCATCTTCCGTCCTCAGTGTTTCGTCGACTAGCCCACGACACCTCAAGAGGGCTCGACAGTGACTCTGGCGTCCCAGAGTCACCCCCCTCAGTCCCCCACTCAACTCAGCCCAGCTTACTGACCTCTACATCCCTCCTGCTGCTGAGACCTAACCACAATCTCACAATCTCTCCGCAACCCAACCATACGCACCAACCCGTTTGACTAAGGCTGTCGAGCCCCACTGATGCGTTAATATGCAGTTTCAGTGGCAACGGTTCCGTATGGCATACCACCTACCGCACAACACAATATCTGCCCAACCACCAGTCATTAACGCAATATACACAGGAACGTAATGACTGTAAATACTATACAACCTATACAAATAAACCAACAGACTTTTCAAGTTTTTCAAGAATTCTACGAAACCGTAGCGTGGCGGCCTGTACACAGCCAGCTAGAATCTTTCCGTCTCAACCACAGCCAGTTGCTGCTCCTTTCTGCTGCTTCAGATAAGTTCTTTACTGTGCGACGCAACTCTTGGCCACTGAATCCGACGTCTCTGAGGAACCGGGTTGTAGAGTGTGCCACAAAACCTCGACAACCCACTTCCACTGGATAAACCTGGACTCTCCATCCTCGCTGTTCTGCTTCAGTGGCCAGATGAGCATACCGCAGTTTCTTCCTCTCATATGCCTCATATACCGCATCCTCCCATGGCACTGTGGTAGAGCTGTGGGCTGGGCGACACCTAACACGTTCGCTAGATTTTATAGCCTCCGTGTTGAACCTGTTTCCTCTCGTGTACTCGCGGCCAGTAGCGCGAGGAATTAGGGCATGTCGGCTTGCTACGCCATTCCCACCCCATGGGCCGGATACGTGCGTCTTTTTGCTCCGTTGGTTCCCCAACATACGGTTAACCTCGTGAGTTCCTCCATCACCCCTCCGGCTCCAGGCGAGGCGGTTCGCCCCGGCGCCAGGTCTATTACCTCTCGTAGAGTTGTTTTTAGACTGGGTGGCCTTACAGTGGTCCCTACGGTGACACATTTTTTCCACGTTCCAGCTACCCTCCGGGTTAGCTCCTTGTCTTTCCCTTGACAGAACTGTTCTGTCGTCCCTGCTGAGTATGCTCCCACCCCTCGGGCTGGGACTACCTCAGGGACTGCCATATGTTTCACTACCCCACCGGTTATTACATATGTCTTTTCCAGTGCCTCCCTTAGGGCGGGCAGGGGCTCCGCAGCGTTCCCTCCTACAGGTTGGGCACGCTTCCCCGGTGTTATCCAAATCCACCGAGCAGGTCTTGCGGAACAGCAGTGTGTTTCTTCCAAGCTAGCTCCCACCGTAAAGAAAACTAAGAAACTGCTTTGGCGAGAAGCTAAGCTGGGCGCTGGAAGAGGCCAGCACCATGGCTTTTTACTAGGGATCCCAATTCGTTGGAAACTCCTCCGACGAGACGTAGGAGTTCCTGAACGAAAGGGAACATCTCGGTTACGTATGGTAACCCTCGTTCCCTGAGGAGGGAATGGAGACGTCTCGTCCCGTCGCCATGCTTGCTGTACCTTCGCGGAGGACTGGACACCGTTCGGCTCCTCAGCGAAAAGCATATGTGTGTGCGAAACAAAACACAACGTAAAGTCCAGGCCTGGTCCTCTTCCGTCTTGCAGTGTCATCATTCGTCCATTTATCCTTACGGTTCTCCTTCCGTGAGACTCATGCCCACAACTCTCTGCCCCGCTCTGCTTGCCACATACCCCCATCATTCTCATTAGCGTATGATACGCAGCATCCAGTGTATCTTTTGATAGGGAACATCTTGGGTTACTTGACTGTAACCCTGTTCCCTGAAAAAGCAGGAATGAGATGCTGCTTCCCATTGCCGCACTAGTGGGCGTGTCTAGAGTCTAAAACGAGAATTTTAAAAAAGAAATAAAGAAGAAGAGAAGAGGAGCTTGAGTTTGTTGAACCTACCTATTTGTTTGAAACGCAAGAGGTGTCTGCTCTCACGTAAGCTTACGCTACTCCTACATCCTATGTCATACGTCGGGTCGGAGGTCACTCTTTAGCCGGAAACAGACTTGCATGTGGCCGTTACCAGAAGCCAGTGATTATAGTTATAAATAAATTAGAAATATGGAAATTTTTCTTACAAAAATGCATCGCTTCGCTTCAGAAGGCCTTTATTAGCTCTCTGGAGCTGTATAGATTACTTTTATAACAGATGGATGCACTTTTTTGGGCTTCAAAATCTCAGGTATACTATTCTCTTTATTATAAAGCTATTATAAAGCTTGGAAGAGACAGAATATTTTTTAATATAACTCCGAAAAAAAGAAAAAAGAAAGTCATATACACACTTGCTTAAGGGTGAGTACATTTTTGGGTGAACTAACCCTTTAATCTTCAGCTTGGAAGGGAATCCAGCAACTCTCTGGCGAGAAGTGAATCAAACTGTCGCTCTCCATTGTAAGGAACTTAGCTCTAGGAAATATTAATAATCAATAATAACTTGTTATGATTAATTATGAATATTTGGGTCAGTTAATTGGATTAACTTGACATGGCTAAATTAATATTACAATCAATTAATCAGTTCGTCCAACAAACTCTTGTGATTATTAATTTATTCTAAGAAAAGGGTATCTTCTATGGCCACAGAAGAATAATTATTTCTTAGCATGTACAGCGCTTTGAGCATGTAGCAAGATCAAGATCGTAAAATAGACTTTGTTTGCAAGCAGTGAATCGGAACCAAATACATAAAGTGCACAAGTTTTATTAACTAAATCATAAACATGAATAAACTAAACAAACATACATACATACATAAATACATGTGTAGGAAAAAGGAGTGAGAGATGGAATGATGTAACGATGGAGAAGATCCATCTAACTATGAGAAGAACCAACAGCATTTCATTTTCACATTTCATTGAATTGAATACTTGCATTTGTAGTGGGAACAATTCTTGAAGTTGTGGGAAATTGAAGTCGTTGAGGGTTCCGGAAGTGGCAAGTGGAAGTTGTTTGAAAGTTATCTTTCTACATGAGCACATGGCTGGTTTGGTCAAGGCCTGGGGCCCTGGGCCCTGTTGAGGCCACGCCGAGCACCCAGGAGAAGTGAGGAAGTCGGAAGAGTGGGTGATTGGAGTCGTTGTTGGTTGGAGTCGTCAGGGACGTACTAGGACTGAAATTCAGCCCGAGACTTTAAGATGGAGAGGCCTTTTACGCGAGTGCCCTTGGTGCACGAGCAGAAGGATTATTTGCAGTTATTTTAATTCTAATCGTGTTTTATGGTATAAAGAGAATCAGATTACACTGAAGACCTTCAAGAAATTTTAGGATGACACTTGCCTCTTCAGGTTGTATAAGCAAGTCACCACTGCACTGAACACAACCAGGTCAGCAAAAACTAATCTTGAACACATAAGTCACAGTATACTGCTAACTACCAGCATGTCATGTGTACAGTCAGTCGGAGTGATAAAATAGTTATAAATACTAACAAATACCCGCTCAGATTCTCAAAAACTACAATGCAGTCCCATAAAATAGAGATTTGTGTGTGTGTGTGTGTGTGAGTGTCCTCACTTTCAACTCTCCCTGGCTCAGCTTCCCCTGTGCTGGACCCTGCCTCCTGATTGTACAGCTGAGAAGAACATCAGTAATAAATATGACTAAGAATAATACATTTTCTACCTATGCATAATATGATTGCCTTGTCCCCAGCCCTGCACTCTGGCCCTGTACCTGTCATTGTTTTTGTACTGGTTCCATTCTCCTCATCCTCCTGCTCTTCTTTCTCTTGCTGCTTTCCTTCCTCCCCCTTCTCTCCCTCCTCATCAATATGACTGCAGGGGTCATCATCAACCTGTCCCTCTCCAACACTATACATTATCCCACTTATTACATGGCTACCTACCAAATAAATCAATAATTTCACACAAAATATTGATTTAAAAAACAGCTTATTTATTTAAAAACGATTGTATTGCTTCCACTAAAGAAAATAGTCCGTTCCGTCTCTGAACTGCGTCCATGCAACGCTCTGTTTTTCATGGCAACGGTGTGTGTGTTATACTTAGCATTCTACATTGGAATTCTACCAAGCCATGTAATAAATGCCTATATTTAAATGCAAATATAAACAATTTCAGTGTATAATAAATCACTAATATATCCCTAATCGTGCACCTGTCCTGTCCATGCTGCTGGGTCCTTCCTCATCTGCATCTCCGGCTGCCACAGCACTCTCCACTACGGAAAAGGCCTGTTAATGTGGCGCATTTAGCTGGCTCTTGTGCCAAAAATCTTTTCTTTTTAATTCTTATCTTTTCGGACCCACCCATTTCTTTATCTTCTTTTCGACATTTTTACTGTCCGTCTCTGTTGCATTGCATTCACACAAACCCGCCAAACATGACCAAAAAGTAAACTCCTTTGATCGGCGCCTAGTTTGAGCCAATCGGATGTCAGGAAAAACGAGGATCAGTCCAAGTTGGGAGGGGCCGCTCGTATCCCCCCTCAGATTGAAAGTATTGGTTTGGCCCGGTCCGAATCACACACACACTGCGTTCTGCTGCAGCTGAGCGGCCGGTTAGGCTGGTCGCGTATCATTCATAAAAATACTCTTTGACCACCGGCCGGTCTTCGCCCAAATGGACCGGCCGTTCGGGATTGTTCCCGGTATTCCCGATGGCCAATCCGCCCCTGGGAGTCATTGTTCCAAACTCCTGAGATTGTCCTTGGTTCTTTGTGAGAGAGTCTTTTCTCTCCTGCATGAGCCCATATCTGGTTGGATCAAGACCTGCTGGGCTCTGGGCCCCCCGTGGAGGGAGAGGGGCTTCCCCAGTATCACCAGAAACAGTGTTGCGGCTGGATTAAAAAACTAAGAGAGGCAGGACACATGTGGACTGTCTCTAATACCCCTTTTCCACCAAGGCAGAGCTGGTGCTGGTTCGGAGCCAGAGCCTAGTTTCAAATCGGTTCTTTGGTTTTCGACCACCAAAGCACCAGCTCCGAACCAGTAAAAGTGGTTCTTAAGTAGCACCAAATCATTGCTGGTCTAGAAGTAAGAACCGCTTACGTCAGCGGCTGGGGGCGGGGTTACCGTGGCCAACAAGACGAACAGAAACTTGTGACCGCCATTTTTGAATTAGCAGCTAATCGAGCTAATAGCAGCTCGATTGTAATCTCCGTTTATGCAAGTTACGGCGAGCTGCACGAACACGTTGTATTCGCCGTGTTTGGATGCGGATGTACGTTAGGTTCGCAAAGCCATGAGCATCAATAGTAATGCAACGGCTGCCATTGTTGATAGAAGGCTTGTTCGAGATGCATCGGAGCCGCGCGGACCGATCGGAGCTGCGGGAGTGTTTGGAGATCATGGAGATCTCCTTGTGCTTTTGGATCGCTTTCGCAGTGCTTTGATGTCATGCGGCGATCGATCTGCGAGAAGCCGATGCATCTCGAACAAGCCTGGAGTGTTTGTGTTTGGCGCTACCGCACTAGCGTTGCTGGGCAACATGAGACGTATGCAGTGACGTAAGATCTGGCTCTGTTGTGGCTCTCAAGCCGGTGGAAAGGCAAACCGGTTCTTAGTAAGCTTGTCAGTCGAACCAACTCCGAACCAGCTCTGGCTCTGGCTCTGAACCAGCACCCGGTTCTTGTTGGTGGAAAAGGGGTATAATAAAGCCTGAGAAAGATCCAACCCCTTGGGTTGACTGGACCAACAAGCAAGGTGAAATGTCCGAGGGGGAAGGTTGCTCTAGTTAATTTATGAGTCTTTGTCCCAAGCATGGACCTTCATTAATGCTCAGATAGATATAACACATCCACAATGCATTCTAGAAGAAGGTGTTGTACATCAAAGTGTGAGTCATTAAATGAGGATAATTTGGTAGGAGGCATGATACAGGTGAGGTTACATTGATCGTTAGTTGGTTGTATACCAAGGTACATACCATAATATATACATACCGGTAGTACCGGTAATAGTACACAAGACAGTAAACCATTTACACTGTTTCTTTCACAGTTTTATGCATGATAATTTATAGATCAGTTAGTCTATGATTAATGCAGCAAAGTCCGTATTAAAGATTGTTTCTGTCTTCCCATGGTCTTTCTCTTGCGCATGTAGCCAAAGGAATGTGTTCGTAAAGTTTCCTTATCAGCCCTGTAACATGACACTGTTTCAGCCCTGGTGTTTGTTTCCTTTGGGATGTTAGTTTTGGAGTTTCATAAACCTTTCTATATAATGAATAATTAGTGTGTGTCTGATGGGTCCAGACCCGACACTGTTCCGTGTGATTGGCTGTTTGCCGCACGTGTCACACTTTCAGGTGAACATACTTCACAATTAATTGTAATCTCTGGATTAAACCTGAGTTGACAGAGAATGTTTATACCAAGTGTTGTGAGTCTGTTGAACCTGATTAAAACTAGGTTAGATTTATATGGATTTGTCAACTCTAAACCTACTCTGAATCTCAGTGTTTAACTAACTTAATGCAACAGGCCTCTGATCTCCTGTTTACATTTTGCCATTGAAGTCTAAACACACACAGGCTTTCCATAGACATAATGATGTTTATACTCTAATATTTTATCTATATTTTATCTATATTTATATTCTATCCCCTAGCCCTAGCCCTAGCCCTATTCCTAAACCCAACCATCACAGAAAACTTTCTGCATTTTCAAAAAAACATATTTTAGTATAATTTATAAGCTGTTTTCCTCATGGGGTTCAAAAATGTCCCCACTAGTACAAGAATTTTAGATTTTGCCATCTTTGTGGGGATTGCAAATATGGCAAAATGAGACCCCCCCCCCATGAGACCATGCACAGTATATAACCTATGGCATAACTAATATTTATCCAGGAACCACTAACAAAGATCGTTAACTCAGACAAAAATGAGGAAACCTTGATAACATTTTATTTGAACATTTTCTCTGACAATAAACACAAACAGAAGAACATTTGATAACATGTTTTTTTATATATATATAAATTAAACTACTCATCACTTAATGTGTAAACAATTATATATACAATATTTTATTGTAATACATAAAGATAATCAATTCAGCTTTTTAATGACTTTTTAATGAAAGTCCACACTGGCCACAACCTTCTCACATGAAAATGCAGTTGAACCACTTCACACTTTTTACTGAGCACTCCTAAAAAGAATAAACATAAATAAACATTAATCCATATTATATCATCATATTTAACACACACACACATATATAATTTTTTTTTCTTCATTTGATCCTTTTTTTCATTTTTAACATATGAAAGATGTTTAGCTCAAATTTTCAGTATCAATTGTAATGTCACTGATAAGACTCACCTGGTCTTATTTGCAATCCTCTTAATGATATTCTTGGTAAACAATGACTCTGGGTTTAAGCATCTTCGCCCTGCACCATTCTTCAGCAAGACACTGTTTAGGCACAGTCAAGTTGTTTTAAGTGAATACAGATAAAGCTATAGCTACTCAATTATGATAAAAAATCGCCAATATAGATCTTGAACAGTTAGATGAATAATCTATAGATAGATCAATAATCAATGTACTTACACAACTTCCAGATGTCCACAAGATGGACTAACAGGGTGAATTTCCACCTTCTCTATCAGCTTTGGTTTCACCATTTTTACCCCAGGACCCCGACATAAACATCTTTGGATTCCAGGCCCAGGCTGCCCTAGAGGATGATAGAAATAAGTGATGAAAATGATTAGACTGAAACAACAAAGCTACAGATATTGTTGAGTTAGTAAAATATTAAAATAAGCAAAAATAATATTACCTTCAATGGCAAAAATAGCCAAACTGATAAAAACAAGTAGAGTGGCCACAGTCTTCATTGTTCAATCTCTTGATGGTCTTCACCTTAAACCAGTAGCTGATCAAATGTGAGTAAATGAGCAGAATTTCTTAATTTTATACAAGTCTAAGTCTAAGACATTCTGGGATTTCCCTTTTTGATGCTTTCAGAGTTCCAGTTACACTTCCTATTACCCAGTTTCTGGGAAATTAACAGAAACAACGTTGCACACATCAGAAATATTGTAAAGACAAACCAATAATGCACAATATGAGTTTATCAAAGAATGACTTTGTTTCTCTTATTATAAGTGAAATATTTCCGTTTATGTCTAAATCACACAACTGTCTCATACTTGCTTTACTATTTTTATATCATCTGATAACTTCTCAACATATTTTATTTATATATAAACTTCTTGTAATACAAAACTGCAACATCTGATATAAACATGTCATCATTTTCTCCCCAGTTTAAAATGACACTCTTTTAGCATGACTGCAGTGTCCTTTAGTGCTTTCACTTCCTGATAATAGGTTATTTTCTTATAAACTGCACACTTGAGATTTTCCAAGGTCTCTCCTGCAGGGGCCAAATTGAATAGTACTTCAGCCATTAAATATATTATTCAGAAGTCAAGTCACATTTATTTGTATGGCACTTTATACAATAGAAATGGTTTCAAAGCAGCTTCACAGTATATAAAAAAACAGTAAAGTAACATAATTAATGATTCAAAAAGCTGCTGATAATTATTAAGATCAAGATTAAGATTAATTATTCAGCTCAATTCAGTTAATTTCAATAACTGTCTTCATTAATAAAACAAGTTCAATTCTTCTTTCTTCAAATGACAAATTAAATATTTCATTCTGTAGTTACTGAGAGACTGAACAGTCAAAATACACTGTGATTCATCCTTATGTCATCAAAACATATTCATTGTTTCATAGTAATACTCTTAAGTAAAGAAAACATCAAATTACCATTATAATATTTTTTTTAATGGCTATATCACACACAGGTCTCCTCTGGATTAGAAGGGTTTGTAATTAATTAATAAAAAGTTGAAGTTAAAGTGAATAGAGTAATAATTATGGACACAATACTTTATCCAAAAGACACCATGAGTTTTTAAAAGCTTAGTTTAAATCTGTGAAATGTTAGTATTTTAAATGGAAACGAGTAGAGGCCTGGACCCAGAAACACTATTTGTTATGCCATGACTTAACAGAATGGGAAGTAAAGACAATTGGAAGAAAAGACTATCATAACTTCCGTTTCATTTCGACTTTAAAGCTTTAAAACGAAAGTAGGCTGTCTAATTTGGAACAGCTCGAGAGTCTTTAAGACAGAGTAGATTTTGGGCTAAAGCCCTATTATTTCCATTCATCTACATTACTTCACTGAGCAGAATCATTCAATCTGAATTCAGTTTATTGGTATTGTTAGGGGAAAACAGTTAAAGACCCCGAACCAGATATGATGAATGAAGACCTGGAGTCAGAATTATAATAATATTAAAGAAAAGATTTACTGCATGCAGTTTCATCAGCAGAAGTCAGCTTCAAGACTCTCACAGGAGTTTGCTGCCCCCTTACAGTTACAAAGATCACAGCAGTTATACCATTTCCAAGGTCTAAGCTATCATTGCTTACAGGTTGAATGATTTTCATTAATAGATAAACATAGTAATTTTTCACACGTATACAGATAGACGGAAGCATATCTCCATCGATTATGCAGCTGACGGACCCTGAAGTTAGGCACGTCGTGACCTTCCAGGTCGCAGATTTGGGTTGCTGGGCGCCAGCATGTCCAGAACAATAACTCAGTCAATCTCCAATAATGCCAGTGGTTTCTTAACCTGTAACCAAAAAGACTAACACACACACACCGACACTCAGCTTTTCCAAGGTTGGATTTGGCCAGGCTCTAACTATAAACAGGAGAGTCTTCCCAAAACATCAAGATAATGCGTTCTTTCTCTCAAGGAGAGATACACTTTAGTCTAACTGGAAAGTAAGGCTTTAACAAAGAAATGGTGCCTTAAACTATTGGCTTCAATGACCCCTATATGCAGGGACGTGCACAGGAATTTTGAGGGGCAGTTGCTCTTACCTCAGTGACACTTTGTCGAGCTCTGTTCTCAGTTGTTGGCCTCGACAATTTAGTAGCTGGAGGAGCAGTGGGTGTTCGGGGTTGGGGACGCAATTTCGACGGAGTCGGTTCCCTGTTCCGTTTATGTGCGACAGGCGCCTTTGCACTCACTAATGTTTCTGACGATTGTTCAGAAAGCGGTTCCTCTTCTGCTTTTTGCCATCCTCTAAAATTTGCCAGAGCATCTTCGAGTCTGCCGATCAAGCGAACGCACCGACTGCATATCCGACATGATCTTACCTGAACTTGTAACAATGTTAAACCTAGTTCTGTAAGTCGTTCGTCTATACTTTTTTGGTTGGCTTCTTTGTTAAAAATAAGTTTGCTGTGCACAATGTTGCCTTTTATCCGCACATTTTCATGGCACAGACGGCATTGATCATTTACCGACATTGCGCTGATTGCACTGCTGCTATATCCAAGATGTAGGCTGTTCTGTTTTGTTTTTTCCTGCGTCGCTCTCATCAGCATCACGGGTTGGCTTCGGTGTGAGTGGTTGAAATAGCACGTCGATAAAGATGACAGACAAGTGGCTTATCCAATCATATGCAAGGATTTTTGATAAGGCCCAGCCTTCTGAAACGCCATTTCAATGGATCGGTTCCAGATGGATGTGAGTGAAGCTAGGCGGAGCGAAATTCATCTGGCTAGGGCCAGGTTACCTAAAACCCACTGCCTGGACTAATCAACCATGATTGTCATCAGCTGTTCCTCATTGCCTTGTTAACTCTGTGTATATAAGCCTGGTTCACTCTGTCATTTACTGCAAGGTTTTGTTAGCTGTTTACACTCCATCTCAGAACATTCTTCCTGGTTTCATTGTCTCTTGGTTCTTGCTTGTTTCTTGGATTCCCTTTTTGCCTGTGACTGCTGCCTGCCTGTTTGTTTGTTTGAACTGCCTCCCTGTGCTTGACCCTTTGCTTGTGTTTAGATCACGATTCTGGATTACTCAAATAAAGCTGCATTTGGATCTCATCCTTTGTGTCTTGGAGCAGTTCGTAACCCTCTCAATTGGCTTTATGCACAGCTGCACTACTTCCTGAACTTTAGCTTTGTTTCCTGTCTGCCATTATTGGACAAACTGATCCAGGTGTGCCTGGCCTCAGTAACAATAATCAGGCACACCTGGATTAGTCAGTTTGTCCAATAATGGCAGACAGGAAACAAAGGAGCTGGCTAAAGTTTAGGAAGTAGTGAAGCTGTGCATAAAGCCTATTGTTCAACTAACTTGACAAAATGCATAAATTTAGCATTTTGAGTTAATGGCACTCATATATTATCAAATTTAAGGATTTTTTTATTTTTATTTTTAGGAGGCTTCCTCACAGGAGGCTTCTTGTACAAGGTCATCTTATCCAATGATGATCAAATGATGTTCTTTGATGTTTCTGATGTTCAAATTTGTGATTTAAAAACTAAATTAGCAAATTCTTTCTTCGCTTGATAATATATTGGAAGATGCATCATTTTCCTATATGCTAATGCTATATAATTTTGACCTGCACAGTGGGAAATTCAACAGAGAATTAACAGAGCCCATTAATTTAAGAAAATATTTTTTTATTTGGACACAGATGGACAATAAAATAATTAAACACCATAAGTAAATTGTAACAGTACTGGACAGAATATGAACATAAAACAAAATACATAAAATAAATTTTTAAAAGAAATAAAACATTTTATAATTACTAATAGTCAGTTGCATAAATTAACAAGCAAATTTTTACACTAAACAGTTGATGTTCTCCAGTCTAATGTCAATATAGAGGTTATACAGCATTTTATGGGTATCATCAGGATGTTATTCAGTGGTGTAAAACAGCATCCAGATTCACATGAGCGTCTCTGACTGCTGGGCCCTGTAAAGATCAGAAACGTTTTATTGAATGTATATAAAATTAATAATTTCAAAAACTGTTTTTAATTTTTAATTGAACATACAGCTAAACTACACAAAAAAATACACTAACATCTTTTCAAGAACCCTCCTGATTAACTTCTGGGTGAATTTAGACTCTGGATTTAAGCATTTCTGCTCTGCACTCTGCAAAGTGACACTGGAAATAAAAAAAAGGAAAGATGAGCTGAATGTGGTCAAGAATGTTAAGATAGCAGTATGATCGTTAATGTGTAAATATCCATGTAAAATCATTGTTTTTGTTCTTAGTCATACATAATCTCTTGTTTTCCACAAGACGGACTTGGAGGCACGATTTCAAACTTCTCAATGTTCTTCCTTAAAACCACATCCACTCCTTTGTCAGCACAGAAGCACCAGCCTTTGTGAATCTTGTTTTGCCCCGGAAGAGAGATTTTTTTTTTATTTTTTTTTAGCTGCAGAACAATATAACAGATCAGGGGTTTATGGGCACAGTTCCCAGTTTCACTTTCACAAGCACAGCAGTTTCGATTTCCCATTTCTTTGAAATGCCTTTGCTCAAAGCTTTGGATATGTGCTGGTCGCCTATCATTTGGTGTCATTATTGTTCTTGGCAATGAGGAAGAGTTTGTTTTATCACAATTTTGAAAGTTGATGTGAATTCTTTCAAATGCTCTTTCAGGACAAGATAAATTTAGAAAACAAATGTAATACATTTCTGTTCAAACACTAAACCAGCCATATTATTGACATTCATCCATAATTCTAATATTATTTGTTCAAACAAATGTCAACAAACAATCACATGTGCATAAATGTTTAAAATATGTAAAGTGCAGTGATAAACAAAGGAACAATGTTGTGATGATGAAAATCAGTTCCCTTTAGTTGTCACTTTGAGTTACGTCGAATGATGACGAAATGGGGTTCGCTTAGAAGCCTCTCATTTTCGAAAGAAATAAAACGAGCCAATGGCAAGGAAATGCCATGGGTCTGCGGAATTTGCATGGCGTAACTCCGCCCCACCGCGTGGGTATTAAAGGAAGGACGCCACAATATGCACACTGGGGTTCCCCCCGTGGAGTGTTCTGTGGCAACACTTCTGTGTCCCCACAGTGCCTCCACCTGGCGTGGCGACCCTATGCACCCCTCCAATGCCTGTAGGTTTTTTGTCTACTCCGGTGGCTCTACGAGCAACGAAGGTGACCGCACGCTCCCTGGGTCAGGTGATGTCCATATGCGTGGTCAGACATCTTTCACCTGGTTGATATGCGCAAGGCTGAGCGAACCCGCTTCCTCAACTCCCCCATATCCCAGACTGGCCTCTTTGGCGGCGCGGTCGAGGACTCTGCCCAACAGTTCTCGGCCGCCCAGAAGCAGACTGAGGCTACCAAACATGTTCTGACCCCGCAGCCAGCTGCTTCTACGCAGCCGCCGGCTCAGCTGCCTTAGTCCGCTTGCCACCGAACGCACCCTCCTGCGACTTCCGCCCTCTCCCGCCCGGCCCTAGCAGCACCGGGCCACGGCGTGGAGGTGGTCGCAGGAAGGCGCCCCTGCCCGTACCAGTCCCGCAGCCTGCTGAACATCAGGCGATGCGGCGCTCCCGTTACGGGCAGCTCAGTCGTCGGTTGCAGTTCTTTCAGGAAGTGGTTGCAGGGCCACTCCTTCCCCCAGTGGAGGGTCGGGGGATAACCTCTTCTCCAAAGAACTACATCCCATCTCTGAGCCCCCAGAGGGTGCGGATGGCAGTGCGCGCCGCTTACGAGCCTCGCCACTCTCGTCCCCCTCTGTCCCAGAGTTCTCGGATGACAGTGTGTGCCATCCCCGGGCCATACCACTCTCATCCCCCTCTGTCACCAGACCCCTGGCAGAGCAGGCCCCCGCGGAAACCTGGTCCTTCCCTGACTCCCTCTGTCAGGGTGCGGTTTATGACCGTGCCCCCACACCGGGCCGCTATGCCGTCCACGTCCAGGCCGGTCATTCCGCTTCGCTGCACCACCGAGGGGAAGTCTGTGGTTCGCATGAGCCCGCTGGCACAGTCCTTGGAAGCCTGGCTAGAGCTTCCCAACCTGTCCCGCTGGCTCGCACGAACCATTAGGCTCGGCCATGCGATTCAGTTCGCACGGTCTCCTCCCCTCTTCGGGGGAGTCTGCTCTACTATGGTCGGTGGCAATGCCCCTATCATGAGAGCAGAGGTTGCTACCCTACTGGCGAAGGGTGCGATCGAGACTGTCCCTCTAGCCGAAATGACGTCCAGGTTCTACAGTCCCTACTTCATTGTCCCGAAGAAATCCGGTGGGTTACGGCCAATCCTGGACCTGCACATCCTGAACCGCTCCCTTCACAGGCTGCCGTTCAAAATGCTCACGGCCAAACGCATCTTCGAGAGTGTGCGGCCCCAGGATTGGTTTGCAGTGATCGACCTGAAGGATGCCTACTTCCATGTCTCCATTCTCTCAACACAGACCGTTCCTGTGGTTTGCTTTCGAGGGGCAGGCTTACCAGCACGCGGTTCTCCCTTTCGGGCTAGCCCTGTCTCATCGCGTAACACGGGGTTCTCCCTTCCCCTACGGTAACACGGGGTTCGCATCCTGAACTATCTCGATGACTGGCTGATCCTAGCTCACTCTCGAGACCAGGTTTGCGAACACAGGGACCTAGTGCTCCGGCACCTAGCTCGTCTGGGCCTTCGGGTCAACTGGGAGAAGAGCAAACTTTGCCCCGTGCAGAGGATCTCTTTTCTCTCTATGGAAATCGACTCGGTCGCCATGTCCGCACAGCTTGCGAGCGCGCGCAGTCACTGCTGACTTGCCTGAGACAATTCGAGGGCAAGAGCACGGTTCCACTGAAGTTATTTCAGAGGCTCCTGGGGCATATGGGATCTGCAGCCACGGCAACGCCACTCAGATTGCTTCATATAAGACCGCTTCTGCTCTGGCTTCGCGACCAAGTCCAGAGGTAGGCATGGCAACACGGCAAGTACCAGTTACACCGATCTGCCGTTAGACCTTCACCCCGTGGATGAACCTCAGCTTTCTACGGCCCGGAGTGCCCTTAGAACGAGTTTCCAGGCATTTCCTGGACAGGACCCCAGCGCCTATGGCATGTCAATTGCCTCGAGTTGCTGGCAGTACGCCTTGCTCTGCACCACTTTCTGACGCTGCTCAAGGGTCAACACATACTAGTCCGATCAGACAATACCGCCACAGTAGCGTACATCAACCATCAAGGTGGTCTACGCTCCCGCCGTATGTCGCAACTCGCCCATCACCTCCTCTTAAGGAGTCAGAAGCATTTGAGGTTGCTTTGAGCCATTTACATTCCCGGAGCCCTGAACTGTTCAGCCGACAAGCTCTCACTGCTTCAGCCCCTCCCTGGAGAATCCCCAGTCGTTCAGCTGATTTGGGACCAGTTCGGGGACGCTCAGGTAGATCTGTTTGCCTCCCACGACTCGACCCATTGGGCCCTGTTTTACTGACCGAGGGCACGCCCGGCACGGACGCACTGGCGCACAGCTGGCCGCGGGGCTTCCGCAAATATGCGTTTCCCCCAGTGAGCCTTGTGCAAGATCAGGGAGGACGAGGAGCAGGTCATTCTGGTCGTGCCTCACTGGTCCACCCGGACCTGGTTCTCCGAACTTCTTGAATCTTGAATCTTGAATCAGCTTTATTGGCCATGTTTGCAGAGACAAACTAGGAATTTGACTTGGTAATAATGAGGCTCTCAAATTACAACACTCATTAACTACAACAGGCTACAACACTCACATGACATATAAACACAGAGTGAAGAAATGTATATTAAAAACAGAATACTGCTATATGTTTAGTCTGGCAATACAGTGGAAATTTCAAAGTGCAGGATGGAGGGGGGGGGGGGGGGGGGGCGGATAGTGCAATAACAGTATTGTCTTAAAATTTTAAAAACAGTAAAAATAGAGCCGTGCAGGTTCATAAAATGATCATATATTAATTAGTGCATTCAATAAAGAATTTTCAGAGTATTTAACAAAGTAACTGCTTGTGGATAGAAGCTGACTTTGTATCGGCTGGTTTTGGCATACAGTGCCTTGTATCGTCTACCAGAGGGGAGGAGATTAAAAAGTTTGTGACCAGGATGAGAGTGGTCTGCAGAGATTTTTACTACCCTTTTCCTGAACCTGGACCGGTGCAGGTCCTGGATGGAGGGAAGGTCTGCTCCAATGATCCTCTCCGCAGCCCTTATTGTCCGTTGCAGTCTGGCCCTGTCCCGTTTGGTGGCTGACCCAAACCAGACAGTGATAGAGGAGCAGATGACAGACTGAATGATGGCTGAATAGAATGTGATCAGCAGCTCCTTAGGCAGGTTAAGCTTCCTCAGCTGTCTCAGGAAATATAACCTTTGCTGCGCCTTTTTTAGGACACAGTCAATGTGGGTGGACCACTTTAGGTCCCGTGAGATGGTAGAGCCTAGGAACCTAAAGGAGTCCACAGAGGACACTGTGTCATTCTGGATGATGAGTGGGAGTAGTGGGGGGGGGGGGGGCCCTCTCCTAAAATCCACTGTCATCTCCACAGTCTTCTTGGGATTTAACTCCAGGTGATTTTGATTGCACCATTGGACGAGCTGCTCCACCACCTGTCTGTAGGCAGACTCATCCCCATCCCGGATCAAACCAATGATAGTTGTGTCATCAGCAAACTTCAAAAGTTTCACAGACGGGTCCTTTGAGGTGCAGTCATTGGTATACAGGGAAAAGAGCAGTGGGGAGAGGACACACCCCTGTGGAGCGCCGGTGCTGATGGACCGGGGTTTGGATGAAATGCTCCCCAATCTGACATGCTGCTGCCTATCGCTCAAGAAACTGGTGATCCACTGGCAGGTGGAGGCAGGCACTGAGAACTGGGTGAGCTTCTGATGTAGGAGTTCAGGTATGTTGGTGTTGAACGCTGAGGAGAAGTCAACAAACAGGATCCTAGCATACGTCCCTGGGGAGTCGAGGTGATGCAGTATGTATTGCAGTCCGATGTTAACAGCATCATCTGCAGACCTGTTTGTCCTGTAGGCAAACTGCAGGGGGTCCAGCTGGGGGCCTGTAATGTCCTGCAGATGGCCCAACACCAGTCTCTCAAAAGATTTCATGACCACGGAGGTCAAGGCGACAGGCCTGTAGTCATTTAGTCCTGTGATGGAGGGTTTTTTGGGGATTGGAATGATGGTGGACCGTTTAAAACAGGAGGGCACTTCACACAACTTGAGTGACCGGTTGAAAATCTGCGTAAAAATCGGCGCCAGCTGGTCCGCACAGGCACGCAGGCAGGATGGAGAAACGCCGTCAGGGCCGGGGGCCTTTTTGGGCTTTTGCTTCTGGAACAGTCGGCACACATCATTCTCACAGATTATCAACCCAGGTGGGGGGAGGGGGTAGATTGTTGGGGAAAAACCTTGTGTGCGTGAGGGGTGTGAAAAGGGGTGCCTTTCAAACCTACAGTAGAAGTCGTTCAGGTCATCAGCCAGTCTGAGATTTTCTGCAGGGTGGGGGGATGTGCTCTTGTAATCCGTGATCTGTTTCAATCCCTTCCAAACTGATGCAGGGTCGTTGGCTGAGAGGCTATTTTTTAGTCTCTCACAGTAGCTAGTCTTGGCAACCTTGATCTCCTTCGTTAGATTGTTCCTGGCCTGCCTATATAGATCCTGGTCCCCACTACTGTAGGCTTCCTCTTTCGCCTGGCGCAGTTTCCTAAGATTAGGATTGAACCAAGGTTTGCTGTTATTATATGTGCAAAATGTCTTATTTTTAACACAGATGTCCTCACAAAAGCTGATATAAGATGTTACAGTATCAGTGAGGTCGTTGAGGTCTGTAGCTGCAGCTTCAAAGACACTCCAGTCGGTGCAATCAAAGCAAGCCTGCAACTCCAGCTTTGATTCTCTTGTCCATTTTTTAACAGACCTTGCCACAGGTTTAGAGGTTTTAAGTTTTTGCCTGTAAGTTGGGATGAGATGAAGCAGACAATGGTCGGATAGTCCCAAAGCTGCCCGGGAGACCGCGTGATAGGCATCCTTTAAGACTGTATAACAGTGGTCCAGAGTATTTTTGTCCCTGGTGGGAATCTTGATATGTTGTCTATATTTAGGGAGTTCTCTATTGAGTTTAGCACTGTTAAAATCACCGACAATAATCACGAGAGAGTCTGGGTGCTGTTTCTCTGCGTCCGTTATCTGATCGGCAAGCTGTTGTATTGCGTCAGCTACGCTGGCTTGTGGTGGTATGTAAACACCGACCAAAACAAACGAAGAGAACTCACGCGGAGAATAGAAAGGCTTGCAATTTATGATGAGAGTTTCTAGGTGGGGACTGCACGTCTTTTCCAACACAGTAACATCAGTACACCAACCTTTGTTTAGATAGAAACCAATTCCTCCGCCTCTTGTTTTCCCCGAAAGCATAGTGTTGCGGTCCGCCCGGATGAGTTGGAAACCAGGTAGCTGAAGCACGCTGTCCGGAATGCGTTCACACAACCATGTTTCAGTAAAACACAGGGCGGCGGAGCTGTAAAAATCACGGTTGGTTTGGTTGAGGAGGAGAAGCTCATCCATCTTGTTTGTCAAAGACCGGACGTTCGCCAGGTGAATGGCTGGAAGCGAGGTGCGTACCGTAAAACTTCAAATAGTAGCCCGGGCCTTTATTTTCCCAAATCGTCGAACTGCACCGGCTTGTATTTGAGACAGGCGTCTATATGAGACAGGCCTTTATAATTTAGTGTTGAGATGTTGTTCATTGAGTGTTTAGGCCTGTCTCTAATCTCTAAAAATCTCCAAATGCTCCACGTGAAACTGCGTCTTCCGACTATTCTTCCGACCTTTTCCTATCGCGTCGTCAATTGATTTTGATTAATATATGCGCGAGGGAGAGAGAGCAAGACAGCGCTCGTGTTGTTTGAAGACGTGAGAGTGCGCGCGCGCGGCCGGGTCTCTCTCTCTCTCTCTCTCTCTCTCTCTCTCTCTCTCTCTCTCTCTCTCTCTCTCTCTCTCTCTCTCTCTCTGTCGGGCGCACCAGTCATTCTATTCTACATCACTCATCGATCAAAAAAGGCTTAGTTTGGAGGGAAAAAATTTTGCTTTGGCGGCCGCCAAAAAGCGGACGATCTGACGGTTTTAGAGGATTAAATACATCCCCAAACTAAAAAACAGACCCGGCCTCTATTTGAGACCGGCCTTTATTTACCCAAACCTGCAGCCACACCAGGCGTGTAAAAGAGACAGGCGTCTATTTGGGACTCGGCTATTATTTGAAGTTTTACGGTAGTCCCCGCTTTCTTAATCTCACTAGCGCTCCTGCTTGTTTCCCCCGTCTGCGTCTCCGGCAGATTCCATGGAGAGCCGCTACACCTCCGATCAGTATTTCAGCAAAATACTCTGGGTTAGCGAAAACCGGAGAAAAAGTTCCTATAGAGCTTTGCCTGATGTTCAATAGTTCCTCTCTGGTAAAAGATACTGGTGAGAAACCGCTGAAAACATAACAGACGCACAATAACAAACAAAGTAACAGAGAGCGAAGTACCGAGGCTGCCTTCCACGGCGCCATCTTGAACTTGTTCTCCTCGTGACAGCACCTCCCTGGCCAATTCCTCTGAGGAAGGACCTCCTTTCTCAGGGACGGGGCACCCTATGGCACCTTCATCCCGATCTTTGGAACCTCCACGTGTGGCTCCTGGATGGGACGAGGTAGGTTTGAGAACCCTACCACCAGCGGTGGTGGCTACTATCACTTCCGCTAGAGCATCGTCCACGAGACATGTCTACGCATCAAAGTGGAACCTCTTCGTCAACTGGTGCTCTTCTTAAAGAAGACCCCCTTAGATGCCCGATCAGTGTCGTGCTTTCCTTCCTGCAAGATGGGTTGGAGCGAACGCTGTCTCCCTCCACCCTGAAAGTGTATGTTGCCACTATCGCCGCACATCATGACGCAGTTGAAGGTAAGTCCGTGAGAAAGCACGACCTGATCATCAGGTTTCTGAGAGGAGCGAGGAGACTAAATCCTCCTTGCCCTCCTCTCGTTCGCTTTTGGGACCTCTCAGTGGTTCTAACTGCCCTGCAGAGTGCTCCCATTGAGCCTTTGCAATCAGTGGAGCTTAACTTCCTGTCTATGAAAACAGCGCTCTTGGTTGCACTGGCCTCCATCAAGAGGGTAGGGGACCTGCACGCATTCTCCGTTGAGGAAGCGTGCCTGGAATTCAGGCCGGCCTACTCTCACGTGATCCTGGATATGTGCCCAAGGTTCCCGCCACTTCCTTTCGGGACCAGGTGGTGAACCTGCAAGCGCTGCCCATGAAGGAGGAAGACCCAGCCTTGGCACTGCTCTGTCCAGTACGCCCTCTGCACCTATGTAGACAGGATGCAGTGTTTCAGGACCTCAGACCAGCTCTTTGTCTGTTATGGTGGGAAGCTGAAGGGAATGGCTCTCTCCAAGCAAAGGTTCTCTCACTGGATAGTGGACGCCATTGCTTTGGCTTACCAGCAGCAAGGTCGACAATGCCCCCTTGGTGTGACAGCCCGGAGTGTGGCTTCTTCTTGGGCTCTAGTGCATGGCGCCTCGCTAACAGAAATCTGCAGAGCTGCAGGCTGGGCAACACCCAACACATTCGCCAGATTCTACAATCTCCGAGTGGAGCCTGTGTCCTCTCGTGTACTTGCTTCAACCAGCCAGTACTAGGACCCGCTCAGTTCGCTTGCTCGCCATTCCACTCCACGGACTGGATACGTGCAATATTTCCTCAGGTGAGCTTCCCCGACAAGCCCTGAGTTCCTCCAGCACTGCTGACGTCGACGCCAGTGTCTATTGCCTGCGCGTTGGCTAGGTGCCTCCGTGTGCATGGTCCCCCCTCTGGGAGACCCCCACATGTGTATTTCCACTGTAAGCCTCTCTTTCCCTTGGCAAGCCACCTTGCCACCCCTGGGGTTGAAATATTCCACCCTTCGGGCTAGACACCCCAGTTTTTCCCATATGCACCCCCCTCCTGGTTCATATGTGTATTCTGTAAGTCCCTAGGACAAGGACTTGTAAGAAACTTATTTTTTCAGAGGACGCCTGTACTCACTGCATCTGTATCTGAAATAGTCTTTTTTTATTTTTATTTTTTATTTTTTTTTATTGGGTTTTTGACAGTTACAATTACAATCATCTTCCCATCCCCTCCCCCCTACAGCTTAAAAAAAAAAAAAAAAAAAGGGGGTATTTCCCAGCAGTGACAGTGAAGAAATCTAGTATTCCACGTTTGCATAGTCCAGAAGTTTTCTTTAAACATGAAAGGCTCGACAGCAGTTATGAAACATATAATATGAAACATAGTAAATATGAAGAATATGACAAGAGAGATAAAAATAAATAATAATATAATAAAAAATAAAATAAAAATAAAA
The DNA here is from genome assembly GCA_030578255.1 of Tiaroga cobitis. NCBI lineage: Eukaryota > Metazoa > Chordata > Actinopteri > Cypriniformes > Leuciscidae > Tiaroga > Tiaroga cobitis. The sequence continues at coordinate 28,322,636 of CM060595.1, read as the reverse complement.
TAAATAAATAAAGGGATATACTCCCTAAAAGAATTGGCACATCTTCATAAAATATATAAATCACACATTATAAAGCTACTTATCCAGATAACAAGAATACTGATACAAAAATAATAATAATAATATAGTAATAATAATAATATAGTGGTTTCAACAGAAACTTATAAAAAAAAAACAGGCATACACACATTACAAAAAAAAAAAAAAAAACGTAAAGATGATATAACAAGGGGAAATTGAGGCAGATTATTCCATCTTAGAGGCAGGGGAGCTCTTCAAAATATCTTATAAAGGGGGACCATGTGTCTTGAAACTTACGTTTCGAACCTCGAATCATGTATTTAATCTTTTCGAGTTGAATGTAAGACATCACTTCTTTCAACCAGCTTCTATGTGTTGGAGGGTCTGCCTTTTTCCACTGAAATAATATTAAACGCCTTGCCAGTAATGTAGTGAAGGCAATAACAGAACGAATATCTTTCCTGAGTTCTACATCCTCGGGAGCAACACCAAAAATGCACATTAAGGGATCTGGGTCAATCTGGATGCCATACATTTTTTTATATGATTCGAAAATCCCTCTCCAAAATTCCTCCAACCCAGGACAGAGCCAGAACATATGGGCAGTTGTGGCAGGCGATTGCGAACACCTATTGCATGCAGGGCTAACATTCGGGTAAATCTTAGCTAGTCTGGAGTTAGTGAAATGAAGCCTATGAAGAACCTTAAATTGAACTAAGCCATGCCTCGCACAGGGTGAGGAGGAGTGCACCTGATTCAAAGCACCTTCCCATTCTCCATCAGTAATTTCTCTCCTTAAATCACTTTGCCAAGCTTTGCGGATATCATCCAAGCTCTGTGGATCTATAGATGTTATAATAGAGTATATGCTTGAAATGAGTCCTCTACTATCCGGTTTCAGATCAAGCAATGTATCCATAGGCGAGGTAGGGGGTATTCCTGGAAAGGGGGCAAAAACTTTCTTGATGAAACTCCTAATCTGCAAGAATCTAAAAAAGTGTGATCTTGGTAAGGCAAAATTACGTGCAAGCTCTTCAAAAGAGCAAAAAGTGTTATCAAAATATAAATCTCTTAGGAGCCTAATCCCCCTCTCCTCCCAGACACGAAAAGCCGAGTCCACATAAGATGGTTGGAATAGACAGTTAGAGACCATAGGACCTAGAATGGAAGCTGATTGCAGACCAAAATGTCTTCTGAATTGGGCCCAAATTTTTAAAGTACGAGTCAGTACAGGATTAGGGGCGGAGACATAGTTTTTCCCCACCAGGGGGAGTGAAGAGCAAATTAGTGAGCTAAGTTTGAAGTTAGCACATGATTGTTCCATTTCCACCCATAAAGGGGTATTTTGAGGATCTACACTAGATAGCCAAAAGATTATTTTTTGAACGTTGCTTGCCCAATAATAAAATAAAAGATTAGGTAGCGCCATCCCTCCCTGACATTTTAATCTCTGCAAAAATGTCTTCCTAATACGAGGGGTCTTATTCCCCCACAGAAAGGAGGTGATTAGACTGTCCAGCTTAGTAAAAAAATTCTTCCTAATAAAAACAGGTATATTCGAAAATAAATACAAAAACCTTGGTAAAACAGACATTTTGATCAGGTTTGTACGACCTGCTAAAGACAGGGGCAGAGAGGACCATTTCACAAAATCATTTTTACATCGATCCAAAAGTGGACAAAAATTGGCCTTAAACAAATTATTAAACGATCTTGTGACTTGCACACCCAAATATTTAAACCCCTCACACACTACTCTGAACAGGATAGAGGAAGAGTCTCTATAAGAGGCCGGAGTGATCGGGAAAAACTCACTCTTACTCATGTTAAGCTTATAGCCAGATAACTTGCCAAACTCCTTTATTAGTGAAATAATTTGAGGTATTGAGGAGGTTGGGCTTGATACATATAATAAAACGTCATCTGCATACAATGAAATTTTATGCTCTGTACCATGCCGTGTAATACCTTTAAAATTTGCTGACTGACGGTGAGCAGCAGCCAAGGGTTCAATCGATAGGGCGAATAACAAGGGAGAGAGAGGGCACCCTTGCCTGGTGCCTCGATGCAGAGAGAAGTATTCAGAGTATACATTGTTTGTGCCCACTGAAGCAGTCGGGGTGGTATATAACAATCTAATCCACGAGATTAAGTCTGCAGGAAAACCAAACTGTTTAAGAGTGTTAAAAGGGTATTTCCACTCTACTCTATTGAAGGCCTTTTCAGCGTCGAGGGAGATTACTGCTTCAAGTTCGCCTGGGGGAGAATTTGTGTATATTATATTATATAGTCGTCGTAGATTGTTAAATGGGTTACGACCTCGAATAAATCCTGTTTGGTCAATCGAAATTATAGTAGGGACAATGGGTTCAAGGCGTAACGCAAGAATTTTGGATAAAATTTTAAAATCCGCATTCAGAAGAGAGATTGGTCTGTATGATTCGCAACGAGTAGGATCTTTACCCTCCTTTGGGATAAGAGAAATTGAGGCCTGCGTGAGCGTTGGGGGAAGAGTTCCTGTATTGAACGACTCATTATAAACAGCCACCAGAAGCGGGTCCAGTAAGGCTGTAAACTTATAAAATTCTATCGAGAATCCGTCAGGTCCCGGAGCTTTACTGCTCTGCATTGCCGCAATAGCCTGCGCAACTTCTGCTGTAGCCACAGGTCTGCCTAGGTCAGAGTTAAGGTCAGAATTAATAGTTGGTAAATCTATTTCTTTAAAGAAGGAATCTAAAATAACAGAATCATTTGGGTACTCTGAAGTGTATAGGGTAGAATAAAAATTAACAAAACTGTCATTAATATCCTTCAGATTATTTACCATGGATCCAGATGGGGCCTTAATATGAGTTATCATTTTAGAATTATTTAATTGACGAGACTGAAAAGCCAATAATTTACTGGTTTTGTCCCCAAATTCATAAAATGTATCCCGCGTTTTTAACAACCTCTTCTCTTCATGTGCAGTTGACAGCAAGTTATACTCGGACTGAAGACTTATTCTTTCTTTGTATAAGCGAGGGCAGGGAGAGATGGCGTACTGTTCATCTAACCTGTCAATAGCTTCTGAAATATTTCTGAGTTTAGAGAGTTCTTGCTTTTTAGCATAAGAGGAGAAAGAGATTATTTTGCCCCGCAAATATGCTTTCAATGCCTCCCATAGTACAGATCTAGATATATCATGCCTGTCATTTAGCTCCAAATACATATTTATCTCTTTAGTTAGAAAAATAATGAATTCTTCATCTGCCAAAAGCAAAGTATTTAGTCTCCAGGGTTTAAAAGAAGAATGCTGAGTTGGTAAGCTAAGCACAAAAGAGGAAGGAGCATGATCAGATATAACAATGCTATGATACCTACTAGATGAGACAAGGGGCACGATACTCTTATCCACTAAGAAAAAATCAATGCGACTATACGAGTGATGAACAGGAGAGAAAAAGGAGAATGCTCTGGAGGAAGGGAAAAGAAATCTCCAGGGGTCTAATAGTCCAAATTGGTCACAGAAATGTTTAATGTTTATAGCTGCCTTAGAAGGCTGTATGACTCTAGAGGAGGATCTATCCAGTGATGTGTTCAGAACGCAGTTAAAGTCCCCACCTATAATTAAAGCATAATCATCAGCAGGTGGGATAGATGTGAAGACTTTGCTGAAAAAATTGCTATCATCAAAGTTTGGGGCATAAATGTTCACAAGGATAACTTGTCTGTCGAGTAAGCGCCCTGTGACGATAACGTAGCGACCAGAGGAGTCACTAATAACCTTTTCACTGGTGAAAGAAATGCTCTTCTTAATAAGAATAGCAGTGCCTCTGCCTTTTGCATTAAAGCTGGAATGGAATACCTGTCCCCCCCCCAACTCCGCCTAAGTTTAATTACATCTGAGTTAAGAATATGGGTTTCTTGTAGAAAAACAATGTCTGCGCTTAATTGTCGAGTGAGAAAAAATCTTGTTTCTTTTAATGACATTGTTCATGCCTTTCACGTTCCATGTTATAAAATTTACATCACATTTATTAAAGTTGGACATGTTATCAGAAAGTATTTGTAAATGAATAAGGCAAATATAGTGAATCTGTTACAACACAACGCATGAGCAACCTTGACTCCGAACAACGTACGCTGAAAAAAAAAAAACCCATTGATTCCCCTCCCGCCCCCCTCCCTCAAACAACGAACATCTGCTGGTATACTAAGAACCATAACTCACCAGCTCGTGTTCCTGCTCCTTGAGCTAAGTTGCTATTGAAATAGCAAAAGTAAGTGACATTTATATGAACAAAAGAGTGTGGATCAGTTCAAACTTAAATGAGTCCCTTCGTTCTCATCACCCACTCGAGCCATACAGAACCTGCGCTCAGCGGGAACCAAGGTGGAGTCACGTAGGTCAACATTATCTGCAGTGATGTGAATTCCTACTCACTCGTTGAAGGGGGGACAATCCCCCTCACAAATTCCAAAGCCCGCTGCGGGGAATCAAAAAATGTTTTTGTTCCGTCAATGTTGATCCGTAGACGCGCAGGGAAAAGGAGGCCGAATTCAATTCTCGCTCCTCTAAGTTCGGCCTTTACCTGGTTAAATGCCGCTCTCCTCTTTGCAACATCGGCGCTGACATCTGGGTAGAAGTGTATTCGCCATCCTTTGTATAACACCTGTCCCCTTTCTCGTGCCAAACGAAGAATCAGTTCCCTCATCTGGTAGTGATGCATTCGCACCATGAACGGCCTGGGGGCTTGATTAGCTTTCGGCGGGGGAGCTAGAGAGCGGTGAGCCCTGTCCACCTCAGGCTTTTTGGAGAAACTTTGTTCACCGAATACCTCGAGTAACAGTGCTTCAATGAATGCAGACGGATGAGAACCCTCGGTGCCCTCGGGGATACCGATCACACGAATATTGTTCCTCCTGGATCGATTTTCCAAGTCATCGAGTTTGGCCCTCAGTTTTTCATTATCTTTCGACAGCGCTAAGCACGTAGATTCCAGGGAAGTGACGCGACCATCCACGTCGGTAAGGGATTCTTCCACATCCTTCAGTTTCTGTTCTTGCTCTAGTAATGATGTTTTCGCCGCAGAGATAGATGATTTAAGTTCTGCAAGGATCTCCACTCTGAGCGCCACTACCTCAGATCTAATCCCGCCAAGGAGTTCTCTGATATCATCCTGGCTCGAGGCAGCCCCGTCCACACTCTGCAAATCGCCAGCAACCTCAGTAATATCGGCCGTCTTTTTAGTGTTGTTTCTCGGCATGATTCCACTGAGGATCGCGAATAGTATTTCAAACTATATCACCCAATAAATGTTGAATAAGTCGTTAAATAATAAGAAACGCGAGGATTAGAAAACTTTACGACTTCTCACGCCGCCATCTTACCGGAAGTCCCTGAAATAGAGTCTTAATGAGAAGCTCACATTAATTTGCAAAGTCATGCTGATACTGATGTCCTGTATGAGAGGTTTATTCCGAAGCAGCTGAGTCGAAGGGAAGGGGAGACCGGAACTTTATCAATCTTGTTGAGAACTGGGTAATCAATGCAAGGCTGCAAGCTTCCATCGTTTTTGGCCTCAAAGAACAAATTGGAAGCAGCAGGGGAAGTTAAAGGTTGGAAATAGCCTTGTTGAAGAGCCTCTTCTATACTCCTCCATGGCCTTCTGTTCAGGAATGGAGAGAGGATCAATTTTGCCACCAGGCACTGGTTCACCTGGAATGAGGTCGACGGCACAGTCCCATGGTCAGTGAGGTGGTAGTTATGAGGCTTGTTAAGGGTAAGAAACGTCACCACGAGGGGCATAACAGGATGGTGTATACACTGGGACTTTCGATGGAGGTGGAATTAAGTGCGAGAACTCTGGACAGCCATGAAAACAGTTATTTTCCCACTTCAGGACTTTGCCACTGAACTAGGAGAGGATGTGATTATGTGTAATGAGCCAAGGACGCCCCAGTATAATTCCCACGGTGGAATTCTCCAGAGCCAGATGTTCTCTGTATGTAGCCGATGGACCGATCTCCCACACGGTAACAAACAAGCCTTGGCCGAGTGGCTTTTCGGTCACAAATTGGTCAAAAAATTGAACCGGGATGGTGCTGGGCCTTTTTTGGAGCTGGAGTTCGTAGCATTGTTCCTCGGAAATGAAATTACCAACTGACCCAGAGTTGAGGAGGGTGGTAACTGAAACAGAAATATTAGCAGCATTGTTACCATGGTGGGACTGGAAACAAATGGTGTCGAATAGGTTCTGTGTGAGAGGCCCTGTAGTTCATGTAGAGCTTATTATTACCAGTTTTTGAACTGTCTTCTGAGTGGTAGGTCATTTTTCCAGTTTCCACACGACTGTTGAATATTCCCACATAGTTCCCACAGACTTATTCATAGTGCTGTTATTGTCCTCTTCCTAACTATGGCATGTGTTGTACCATTGTGAGCTTAGTAGTTTGACATTTCTGTGTTCAACCTTGTTTTGTGCTCTGTGAAATTTTCCCTTACATTGATATGTGGACTTTCATTTGTTCCTTTTTATTGTTCCTTTTGTTGGTCTTTTGTTTTTGTTTGGTATACAGCAAACCTCAGTTTTGGGATGAAGTTACAACCCCAAGTCCAAAAACATTGGAACATTTTGTAGAATGCAATAAAATCAAGAATCTGTGATTTCTTAATTCTTATTCAACTGACAAGAGTACAAAGATTAAAAATCTCATTGTTTTCACATTTTATGAATTTTGATTTTGATGGCACACTCCAAAAAAGTTGGAACAGAGGCTAAATAAAAGTGAAAAGATTACAGAATTTCCAAGATAAACTATTTAGGAAACAGTCCACAATTAGCAGGTGAATTTGGTAATCTTGCGTTTGGGTATAAAATGAGCATCCAGCAAAGGCTCAGTCTTTGCAAGAAAAAACAGGTCTTGGCTCACCACTTTGTGCCAAATTACATTTCTCAATACAAGATTGCAAAGTATTTCACCATCTACCATACATAATATTGTTAAAAGATTCAGGGAATCCAGAGAAATCTTAGTACATATAGGACAATGGCAAGACAGGAAACCTCTGTTGAATGTGCGTGACCTTCGAGTCCTCACACTGCCTGAGAAACCATCATGCTATTGTGTTAAATATAGCCACATGTGCTCGGGAGTACTTTGTGTAGCGGGGGGCCGCTTAAAAAGAGGGGCTCTAAGACTACCTCTACATATGCACGACTATGCCACCCTGCTTAACAGGGAAATATTAATACTCAAATTTAATAAACCACAAACCAGAACACAAATGATGATGTTCAAGATTTGGTACCAACACTGGGTGTATGTAGTACAAAACTGTCCTTCTAACAATACTTTCAGAAGCAAAACAGACATAAGCAAACCAAAACATTCATAAATAAATACACAGAAAAAAAAAAAATATATATATATAAACAGCAAATCACACAATTTAAAAGACGGAAAAACAACCCAGCGATCACAAGGACGAGTGCTGTAGAGCAGGCGTCACAAAATACGCATAAATCGAGCGCACATGTTAGTGAAAGTTTTACGTACCTTCATTTCATAACAGTCGCGCGTCCACGTCACGCGCACACAAGACCACACCACGAGGAACGCCAAAGGAGAGTAACAACTGCCCACAGCCCACAGTTGCGATTTATCCTCAAGCTTAACGCATCACCAGACGCGGGACCGCGCAAGAGGAACGCCAGAGGGTAGTAGCAGCTGCCAACAGCCGCTATTTATCCTCAAAGCTAAAGCAGAATAGTTGTTTACATGAAATCACGCATCTCTGTTTAACTAGTCAGCCTGTTTAACTACATTTGCATCAAGAAATGCAACTTGAATCTTTGTTACGCAAGGATAAATCTATACATCTGTTCAATGCAGAGATGCCGGTGGGTTCTCTTGGCCCGAGCTCATCTCAGATGCTCCAAAACACAGTGGAAATGTGTGCTGTGGTCAGGTAAGTCCATGTTTAAGCATGCTTTTGGGAAAAACGGACAATGAGTTCTCAGTCCCAAAGATAAAAGTGACCATCCAGGCAAGACTCACATTGATGTGGAGGCGTATACTGTGATTGTACAGAGACATTCTGCCATCAAGATGCCATCTTTCCTGGGAACCAAGACAATGCCAGGCCTCATTCTGCACGTGCAACAACAGAGGGGTTTCGTAGATGCTCTACACAGTAGAAGCAGTGGCGATTTCTTTAAGACTGCAAGGGAGTATAATGTCAAAAAATTAATGGTAAAATTTGTACTATTGTGTAAACATTTTATTGACTAAAAATGCGTTAGAACACGGTCATCTCGAAGACGAGTTCGTTCAGAATCAGCTACATATAGCAGGTCGGCTGACTCGATCTCCTTCTCATACATTCCTGTAGGGCGTCAAAGTGCATTTCCCTATGGCATTTCCCCGTTGAAGCTCAGCGTCCATTGACTTCAATGGGGCTGCTTTGAACAGTTTTTTTCAGTGCTTCGAAACTCGACGGTTATTAGATAAATGCTGCGATTATGTCCCGCCCACGGACACTCGGCATCTCTGGGGTAAACCAGCCGGAAACTGAAGTCTCCCCGGGGGCCGCCATTGGCTAACAAGCCTTCACCTGCTGTTAGCATTCCATTGACTCCCATTCATTTTGGTGTCACTTTGACAGCGAATTACTTTACATCTGAGGCGTTCAAAGACTCCATTTGTCCATTGTTTATTTCTAAAGAAACACGACAATGTATAAAAGGCTCCATTACCTTGTATCTTACGTTATGGCCCCATAGAAGCAGTTTTTGTAAAAATAGGCTAACGATTGCGTTATAACACGCGACTCTCTGTCGCAGAGTAGAGAAATTACCGTATAGACAGGAGGAGAAGCTCGCTCGCAATCGGGGGGACGTGGAGGCATAAAGTCAAGGGAGAAGCCCATAGAGAGTTGTAAAGTTGCCTCTGCTGCTAGCTCATGGACAGCTAATACTCACACTCTCCATCTCTGCAAGATTCGTAAGGGAATGATTCAGATTCCTCATGGTACAGCTACTAGAAGACGTACAACTGTGAGACAGGTTGCTCACGTCACATCTACGTCGTCAAGCTCAGTTTGAGCCTGCGCAGTGCACTTGGCAATCAGGAAGTGAGAGCTTCTAATTGACTTCACTTTTCTCCGTTGAAGTCTATGGGGTTGCTGTGTCCATTTCTTTTACTGTCTATGGGGATGAATAGGGAAGTGGGCTGGCCTGGAGTCCAGGCGTCTGCGTGATGATTGGAGGACTGCATCTCCTTTTGATTGACAGCGATTTCGCACAATGAAAAGTCGCTGACGCGGAAGCTATTCGAGATTTCGAGCTCAGTCTCATCGCGGATTTTGCAAGTGTACTCGAAAGACGAACTGCTGTAACATATTTCTTGGTATTTGCAATTTTCATCAAACATTTCACAGTTTAACCCAATTCCCACATTTCCTCCGTCGATGTCAGGTGCCTTGTTACATGTGCGGGTGTGGTGTTTGAATCACGGCACATCTGTCTAGTTTGGTTTCGGTTTTGTGTCGGGATTCGGACATGCATGCTCTGCGTGTTTATTTTCTGTTGTGAGTGCACAGGATGAGCTTATGGTCGTTCTCGTGCATGACGTTCTGTCTTGTCGTGTTCGCGTGCGGTTTCGTGTTCGCTCTGTTCAGTGTGTTGTTTTTTGTGTAGCACAAGGTTCGTGTTTACATCGGCCATTTGCTTTCATGTCATGTTTTGTCTTGTGCTGTGTAGCACACTAGTGATGCGCGGGTCGGCTTTTTTTCCAACCCGCGGGTCCCACTTTTATGAATTTATTTAGTCCGTCCCGCACCACTGTATCTATTTTTACAACCCGCCCCGCGACCGTTAAATAGACATACCAGGTATTGTAATGTAAATGAAAACAGCCTTTATTTCAGCCTGAAAGTGCGTGGAAACATCGTCCTGTAAACATTGTCCTTGCAACAACAGATGATTATGAATATGAACCATAAATCTGGTCATATTAATAAGATAATGATAAACATATTCAACATTTACAAAGCAGCGTTTGTGTTCATCTAATAGGCTAAACAATTTTTTATTTCTTAGACCCCCCACAAATATGTCTTGACATGCTGAAAAAGTGGAAATGCCCGTTTTGTGGCTCTACCGTTACCGTATATTTTTCACACGAGTTGCACTTCACGTAGCCGATACGGTCTCCTGCTGCAACTATTTCTGAGAACTATTTCTCAATTTCTCCCACACCTCGTCTTCCATCTTCACTTTTATTTCTCCGCTCTTGTTGTCGTGGCTGGCGGCGGGAGCTGCTTGGCGCGCCGCTTTCGTGACATGTCACGTGACGGCAAAGGTTTGAGGAAATCACACAAGTTACGTTGCTACGGCATTCGTATTGTAACTTTATCAAAGAACCTAATAAAATATGAAAATAAATATTCCCAAATATTTAATATAGGCTGGAAATTGCACGTAACATACATGGATTTTTTTTTTTACATTTTGCTTTTAATAACCCGCCCCAACCCGACCCGGATTACCCGCGGGTTATGAGACGACCCGCGCATCACAATAGCACACAGCTTGTGTTTTACACTAGCTGTGTGCTTTCATGTTGTCATGTTCTGTGGGAACACGTGGCATATGAGTGTTCTCATTGTTCTTCATGTCTCATTTTGTGTGACACAATTGCTTGTAATTTGTTTTACTGGCCATGTGTTTGTGTTTTTGTCATGTTTGGTGTGAGCACATGGCTAGTCATGCGTTTTCCTTGTGCCATGTGCTCTCCTGTCGATTGTGTCGACTCCCATCTTGTTTCCTGATTATTAGTTATTTTGCACTACCTGTCCTCCCTCGTTACCTGCCTCTTTTGCTCCCTATTTATTTTCCTTGTCCTGTGCTGGTTCATAGATTTTGCTTGTATTTTTTTATTTTATTATTAAAATAAAGCCCATCAACTCTCCACCTGAGTCCACGCTCTTTTCACCATCCCCACACCTGACAGTTGAGTTTAAAAAAAAAAAAGAGCTTCCCCTCTTTGAAAGACCAGCAGCCTTCACTGCTTAGAAGGGATGTGCTTGACTGTCTTGCCTGCAGTCCAGATCTGTCTCCTTTTGAAAATGTATGGCCCATCATGAAAAGGAGAATCAGACAATGACAACCTGTCAGGGTTCTGTCACTTCAGTCTGGAATATATTTCTGTTGGTGACAGAACTCTGACATTCCTGGTTTGTCCTGTGTTTATGTTAGTCTGGTTTATTGTGAGCACGTGGCTTCTTGTATTCCTGTGCCATGTGCTCTCTTGTCAATTGTCAGTCCCTCCCATCTCATTACCTGACAATTGATTATTCCTCTCCACCTGTTGTTCGTTACCTTCCTTGTTTGTTCCCTATTTAGTCTCCCTGTGTTTGCATTCCTGTGCTGGTTTGTTATCTATGTTTCCCTTGTGTTTTCAGTGCATAACCGAGTTCTCTCTTGTTTTCCCCTACGGGGTGATTTTGGTTTGTAGTTTAATAAATATCCTTCCTGCACTTGAATCCTTGCTTTCTGTTTTACCCATTCCGTGACACAACCCCGACTGTTGAGCAGCTTCCACAAAAATTCCACTTGCAAAACTGCAACAATTAGTATCCCTAATTCCCAAATTATTAAAAAAAGGAAAGGTGAAAAAATGATTTCATTAATCTTCCAAATATGTTTGTAAAGTGAACATTTTACCACTTTTTAACTTTATACCATCCTTTTCTATCTTATACTCTTATTTTTTTCGAACTCAAAATGTAATATTATTTTAGCACAAACACAAAATAAATGAACGAAATGCTGCAATGTTACTTAACATCTACACAGCAGTTAAACATAGCTCAAACATATTAAGCACAAACAGCATGAAAGTAAATAAACATTTTACAGACCATTGGCGTCTTTGGACTGAACCTACGAGGGAACTTGGAACCTCTTCTCTCTGAAGTTTGTTTTTTTCTGACTGAAAACCTCCATGCTTTTTCAGGTGCTCCAAATCAGTGACACTGACAATCAGGTGACAAGCAGCTGGTTTGCTGCTGCTGGTGCACTTTGGAAAGTGTAGTTCCTTGATAATCACTCCTGAGATTCAGCTCAACAATCAAAATCAAATAAAGGTTAAAGAAAATTAAAAAAAATCACAAATTTCTTGATTTTATTGCCTTTTACTAAATGTCCCAACTTACCTGGAAATGGGGTTGTGTATAAATACGACTTTTTATTGTACTTTTACTTTTATTACTACTTTTTTAATAAATCTAAATAAAAAAATTTGTGGAAAATTACATAATTTTTCAAAATGTTAAAGTAAACAAATATTTGCAAGCAGGGCCATCTCAAGTATGGGTGCTCAGTACTAGTTAGCCCAGTGCTAGTTAGAGAAAGCAGGGTCCCTTTCTGTCCGTTTTCCGAGAGGCCCCCAAAAGCGTTGGGCCCGGTGCGGTTGCACCAGTTGCACCGTCCTAAGGATGGCCCTGTTTCCAAAAAAATTCATTGGCTGCTTTCCTGATCTCCTGTTTACATTTTGCCATTGCAGTCCAAACACACACTCTGCATATTCTATCCCTTAACCCTAGCCCTAACCATACCCAGAAAGCTTTCTGCATTTTTACATTTTCAAAAAACATCACTCAGTATGATTTATAAGCTGTTTTTCTCATGGGGATCAAACATGTATATTTTGATATTGCCATCTTTGTGGGGACATTTTGCGCCCATTTATCTGACAAAATTATTTGGCAAAAAAGGAAAACTACATTTAAAGGTTTTTAGAAAAACAAAAAAGCTCACAAAAAAAAGAAAAGGTTGACAACATAATCAGTTATTAATATTCCTCTGGTTCATGTTTTTGTGCATGTGTTCATAATTTCTTTTGCATGATTTGGTCATTCATTGCATTATCACAAATAAAACAGTTGACTCAAAGCACAACTTCTCAATGTGCTTACAAGATCTTTAACACATTTTTAATAATATTTTGATAAAGGGTGAAGATGTCAATATAATATTCAACACTATTGGCCACTACTGAATGGCAGTTCATTGACTTTCCAACTGATCTTCAAACCGTACGGCAAAAGCAAGCCACTTTTAATAATTACAAATATACTTTGAATTATTATAAATACACTTTTATGAGAAGCTTTGGAGTTGTTGGAGCTGTTGATGGAACTCATGTTCACATCATTGCTCCAACTATAAATGAGACATGTATCAATAGAAAGGATTCTGTAGCATCAACACTAATTTGAGATAATTTTGCACAATGCAATTATTATTATTTTTTAAATAAATGTTTCAGGGTCTGGACCCATCAGACACACACTAATTATTCATTATATACAAAGGTTTATGAAACTCCAAAACTAACATCCCAAATGAAACAAACACCAGGGCTGAAACAGTGTCATGTTACAGGGCTGATAAGGAAACTTTACGACCACATTCCTTTGGCTACATGCAGGGCTGGACTGGGACTAAAAATCGGCCCGGGCATTTTGGCCCAGACTGGCCCACTACATATAATCATAAACACAACCCATCTTTTCATGCCCCTGAATATGTATACTAACTCCTATTAAAACCACTAATGCCATGTAGCCTAATGAGTGAGTAGGAATGAGTAATAGATAATTAATAGTTAATAGATGAAATAACTACTAATTGTAAAATACAATCGAACTACTCCACAATGATGAATCCTAAAACAAGCTATAAACTGCATTGGCATAGCAATACCAGTGTTTGACAAAGGATTTTTGGTAAATCTGTGGTGAGTGGACCTCTGTCCCTATAGGGGGGTTCGGGGGACCCCCCAGTAAGAAAAATTTGTGCTTTTTAATGTTAAATTCATCAATCTGGTGCACTTTGAGAGTTAAAAATTAAGAGCTCCAACGCAAAATCAGTGTGCAAATTGTACAAAGAAAAACTCAAAACTCTTTTAGCTGTGATATAGGCCTAGTGTCTGTCTGCATCACACTACTACATAATAATAGTTATAATATTAATTCCATGACAGTTATAGCCATATATTGTAAAACAAATGGACTGAAAAATAAAAGGAACTTTCATAATTAGTTTTGTACTAATTTCCATGCTTGAAAGAGATATACACATGATCTTTTATTTTGGCGGAAAACATGGTTTACAAACGCGTCTCATTACAATTCTAATAAAATGCGTAATCATCAACTATGCCGATGTGTAAATAATGCGATGGGTGATGGGTTCCTACACTCATCGCCTCAGTGTTTTGAAAGTTGCCTTCTGCTTACCACAGTTCTCTACACTCACTCATTCTCTCCTGATCCTCCTCAGTATCCTCATCAGACACTTGAAGCAGCGGCGGCGCCAGGGGGGGTCTTGGGGGGTCTCAAGGCCCTCCCAAAAAATGCTTTGACCCCCCATTTGACCCCCCACCCCCTTCCTGATTAAAAAATATGTATCCGGGATAAATATTTAAAAATGTTTATCTTCAAACTACGCAGAACAATAATAATTAATAATTTATTCGACATACAAAATATATAAACATAAGAATCACGTTCCCTCTAAGCTGCGCGCGTGCGCGGTCGTGCACTTCTGATGCCGCGGCCGCGCAGAAAAGAATAATATGCCACGCAGAGGACTGACGCGAAATGTGTGGGGAAATCCATTTGATTGTATGTGAGAAATAATTGCAGTGCTCAAACTGGTGAGTGCAGTTTACAGGTCTCACAGAAAGAGAACGATGTGAGCGCGTGTGATTGGCAGTGAGTGTGTGTGCGGACCAAATATCTCAATACGAGAGGCGACGAGAAACGCAAAGTCATGTGAAATAAAATCATAATATCATGTTTTAAATTAGAGTGGTTTGATTAAAGTGGTGGAAATAACGGATGATGGACACAGAACGGTAACAATTACACACACCCGCGTGCAAAGTCAAAATACATCATTAGTTTACATAGATTTAAATAGTTTCAGGCATGGTTAGATTAGGCTACTATAAAAGAGTTCACATATTCACTTTTCTTGAAAATATTTAGCTATTAGATCTAGCTATTTACAGTAAATGCTTCAGTTTTGTTTTCATATTATAATAATATAATATGAAAACAAATTGATGCATTTAAACTGATATATTATATCAGTTCAAATACTTCAATTCATTTTTTTATATTATATTAGGCCTATATTTTATTATATTATAAGCCTAAATAAAGAATCTCACAAGGGTATTGTTAAGGGCTCATTGCCATTAAAAAGTTTGAAACCCCCTGCTAAAGAAAATATAGGCTAGGAAATTCATAAGCTATAAACAATCATTTAACTTTGATGGTTTAATGCTGCCTGTACAATTAATTGACTGTACAAAAAAACTTTATGGTTTTCCTAAACCATCTCAGTGTAGCTTAATTTTCTTTCATAATATATTATATTATTGTAAAGAATTGAACTGTCCTGCAGAAGATTTTGTAAATAATTTTTCATAGGATTTCTTAGTAAAGACTGGAAACAGAGGACACCGAGGAATTGGAGGATGAGGAGTATACTATTTTGTAAATATGTTTTCTGTCATGGGTGTGGCTATGGCAATTAAAGTTCGAGCATATTGTTTGCAAACTGCAATTGATTAATTATTTAAAAACAAAGTAGTTGATATGCTGTGTTGTTTTTGTTGTTAAGTAGCAGCAATATGCAGTTATTAGCCGTGTCCACTGTATTTTTTGTTGGTTTTCATGAGACCCCCCTTGAAATAACCAGGACCCCCCATTGCCCCCCCAATCAAAATTGTCTGGAGCCGCCACTGACTTGAAGGGCCCGTTTCTTTTTTTCACGCTATTTCTCTGCACATTCCTTGCATTTCTTCTCCATCTCCGACTATTTTGACAGATACACACTGACACTGCACGCGCGCTCAAAGCCCAAAGGGGAGGAGTTTAAAAATGTGATTGGACCAGCCCAGTGCCAATCAAAGAAAGAACCAAGAACCAAACACGCTGATCTATGTGTTTCATGGGCCGGTCTGTAAAAAAAATAAAAAAATAACCTACGCACAGTACGCAGACTTTTTTTGTCCAATGCATTACACCGGCACAAAGATCCCAGCGCCACCAATTAAGCGAAACTAAACGAATGGGTCGCCGATGTACGAGTATTATGGGCCGTTTAGACAAAAAATTGTTTTTATACTTTTTTTAAAGAATGATCTGTATCGGCCCAAAAAGCACGTCGGCCCACCGGGCAAATGCCCGGTATGCCCGATGGCCAGTCCAGCCCTGGCTACATGCGCAAGAGAGAGACAATGGGAAGACAGAAACAATCTTTAATACGGACTTTGCTGCATTAATCATAGACTAACTGATCTATAAATGACCATGCATAAAACTGTGAAAGAAACAGTGTAAATGGTTTACTGTCTTGTGTACTATTATGTATATATTATGGTATGTACCTTGGTATACAACCAACTAACGATAAACGTAACCTCACCTGTATCCCCTTACGAAAAAGAAGTATACTTCAAGTTAATTTTATGAAGTATAGGCTACTTAAGTAATGTTCAAGTATGTTTTCAAGTATAATTATGTAGTAAGTATACTAATGTCAATATGTACTAGTAGTAAACTTGTATGTGTACTATTTTAATACTATTTTAATACCGCTTGGGACTAAATTGGCCCACTTGCAGTATATAAAAGTATATGTTTAAGTGTACTTTAAGTTTAACATTAGTAAACTTTAAGTGCACAACTAGTTAATTATGTTTCTCATTTGTATTGCAAGTGAACTATGGGTATACTAGTAGTTTACTATTTTAATACTTGTAGCAAATTTTTAGTTTATAAAAGTACACTTTAAAGTATACTTTCAGTAAACTACTAGTTTAGTAGTTTTATACTACAAGTTTTCTTTAAGTGAACTTATAGTTTACTAATTATATATTCTTTTTGCTCTTTTAGTGTACTCTCAGTAAACTACTAGTTTGGTAGGAACATGGCCTCTCTCACCGTGGCTGAGAGACATTTGTGGTTAACGCTGTCTGAGATGACGGACTCGGAGCACTCTGTGTTTCTCGACGCACCCATTTCGTCAGCGGGCCTCTTCGGATCTGCCGTCAAAGATTTCGCGGACAGATTCCAGGAGGTTCAAAAGACATCGCAGGCTATGAAGCACTTCCTCCCGAAGCGCTCTAGCTCCGTAGCAGGTCGCTCGAAACAGCCGTCTGCCCGGAGCTCACAGCCACAGCCCACACCACCCGCTGCCGCTTCTCAGCGCCGCCAGGCCCGAGAACAGAGACCGCGCTCTCGTTCTGCTGGACGCCGCCCCCCTCAGCGCGGGCCCCTAGCCATCCTAGGAAAGCAACGGTGTTCAAATCTCGCTGCGGCCGGATTTTCACCGAAACATTTCGCTCTTCCAGTTCCATGCAATGTGACTGTTCCAGCGTATTTAGCCGTCAACAAGCCGGTTCATTTACCCGCTTGCCTGCACACAAAAGCCGTTTTTACGGCTACCCAGATAAATCCAATAAAGAGTGTATTTTCTGGTGTCCCGGCCAAAGCCGATGGTGTTATGAGTGTTGTAAGAATGCCCACGTCTCAGTGCCCATTCCCACACACAGACACAGCCCGCCACAGTTCAGGGCTAGCACAAATAAAATCGACTCATGTCGATTGTGCAAACGTAGTGAATGTGCCCACGACACAGTGCCCACAAACACTACACAATGCGTGTCCCACAGTTTCTGTAAAAACAAAACCAACACACAGTCAGCGCAAGCCGACGGTGTTTTCAGTGAAGTAAATGTGCCCGCTGTCCCGCGCCCACATTCTCTCACAGACACGCTAAAACCCACAGGGTTTGTCCCGCTCGTTTTCTCTCCACAATCTGTCATAGAGAAACCGAGCGCGACCAGGCTGCCCACCGTGATCGGCGCACCCCCCGCCTCGCACACTTTAAACACAGTGTTTATGTCTCAGCACACCGAAGCTCTGCAGCCGCCGCTGTGCCGCGACCAAAGCCCGGATCGCATTCTACCTCTAGCTATTCACGCAAATGCGTGGGCAAAGCTTCCCGGGGTATCAGAATGGGTGTTGAACACTATAAAGAGAGGCTATTCACTACAGTTCGCTCAACGTCCCCGCTGTTACACGGCGCGTGTCGAAACCACGGTAAACAAAGAAGTATCTCATCTACTTCGAGCCGAAATAGCGAAACTGCTGAGCAAAGGGGCCATTAAACCTTTATCTCAGGCTCAGAGCGAAGGGGGGCTATACAGCAGATATTTTCTGGTACCCAAAAAAGATGGGGGTCTCAGACCCATTCCAGATCTACGGCAATTGAACAAAGCGCTTTTGAAGCGCCAGTTCAAAATGCTGACAACCAGGAAAATCCTCGCGCAAGTTCACCAGGGTTCATGTCAATAGATCTGAACAACGCCTATTTCCAAATACAGATTGCGTCACGTCACAGGCGATTCTTGAGATTCGCCTTCGAGGGCCAGGCATATCAATACACAGTCCTACCGTTCGGCCTGTCCCTAGCACCCCGTACATTTACGAAGTGCATGGACGCGGCTCTCGCACCCCTGAGACTTCAGGGCATGCGAGTTTTGAACTACTTGGACGATTGGCTGATTCTAGCTTGATCACACTCAGAGCTCATAGAACACAGGGCCACATTACTCCACCCCGGGTGTGGACACCAGAGCATGTGAGCGGAGTGGAGCGCGAGCGGGCGAATCTTGGACGGAGCGCAGAGAGGCATTTTTAAAAGTACGGAGCGACGCCCTATTTCCCGCTCCAATTTCGCTCCGCTCCGCTCACACCACGAGTCTGACTCCACGTCTTTTCCCCGCCTGGCTAAAGAAGCTCGCATTGTGTTCAGCATCCCAAGGTCTGCGAGCGCAGAGAGGGTTTTCTCCGCAACCACCGCATGAGTCTGAAGCCAGCAGACATTGTCCAAACTTGTGTTCTTGAAGGTGAACTCAAAAGAACTGTAGATAAGGAAAGCAATTAATTTTCTTTCTTTTTTTTAAAAAGTTTGACAACATAAGCCAATTTAAATTGTAATCCACGTGCACTCTGCGCAAAAGTTCAGTTATACGAATTTTGGCCTATAGCCTGTATATTTTATTTATATAATTAGGCCCATTGATTCGTTTAATTTTCCAGCAATTTTTTTGTACAATTGACATAAGCCAATTTAATTTTTAATCGTGCGTTCTGTGCAAAAGTTTAGTTATTAAAATGTTGGCCTAATAGTTAATTTACTTTTAAAACGTTTATGTAGGCCTATATTTTTTAATATTTTTGTTTACATAATTTTTGTTTATATTATTAGGCCCATTTATTCATTTAATTTTACAGCAGTTTGTGTGTACAATGGATAGGCTATAATTAAAATTCAGTTATCAAAATTCTGGCCTAATAGTTAATTTACTTTTAAAACTTTTATGTATATTTTTGTTTATATCATTTTTATTCATATTATTAGGTCAATTTATTCGTTTAATTTTGCAGGACTTTTTGTATAGGCTATATTTCTTACATAGGCTAGGCCTAATTTACAATTTGAAATAAAACATTTGTATTTGGAAAATGTTGTTGTTGGTCTTTAGTTCTTTGGGAGGTAAGCCGTGTGGTCTAAGGTAAAGTGAAGTAACCTACGTGCAGATTTTTTTCCTTTTTTGGAGCGAGCGGGAGGCGATTGGAGTGGAGCGCGAAGCAAACTGTGTTGAGCGCTGAGCGTTAATGAGCGGAGCGGCCTGATGTGGCTTTGAGCGGCGGAGCGGAGGGGTGAAAAGTTCCGTGAGGGAGGAGTTGAGATTCTCACCGCTCCACTCCGCTCATATGCTCTGGTGGACACCTGGTCTGTTTCGCCTCAGGGTCGACATAAAATGCATTTCGGCTCTGGAACCATGGAAAATAGCCGACTGGTATCAGTCAGGCGTGAGTCTGGGGACTCCCTCGAGTGTGACGGTGGTGTCTACGGACGCCTCCACCTCGGGATGGGGAGCGCTGCTCGAGGGCAGACCGTTCTTCGGCCAGTGGTCAGAACGGGAGAAGCTTCTACACATAAACTGTCTGGAAATGCTGGCAGTCGACAACGCGCTACGGCGTTTTTGTCCCCAGATAAAAAGCCACCACGTCCTAGTCGGGTCGGACAACATGTCAGTGGTGGCATACATAAATCGCCAGGGCGGCGTCAGGTCCCGAAACCTTTACAGGCTGACGGAACGCCTCCTGGTCTGGGCTCAGCACAACCTGCTTTCACTGAAAGCAGCGCATGTGCCTGGTCACCTGAATCTGGGACCAGACAGACTGTCCAGAGACAATGTCCCAGGAGGGGAATGGTCGCTGCACCCGCAGACGATCCAACTGCTGTGGGAGACATTCGGCAGAGCGCAGGTGGACCTGTTCGCGTCCCAGGAAAACGCTCACTGTCCGGACTTTTTCTCCAAGAGCAGGGATTCGCTGGCCCACGTATGGCCCCGCTGCCCCCTCTATGCTTTTCCTCCCGTCTCGCTCCTGCCTCAAGTGCTGGAACGAATCAGGGAAAACAGATTCCCAGTGCTGCTCGTGGCTCCGCTCTGGACGAACCAGATTTGGTTCCCAGTCCTGATGCAGCTGACCAGCACTGCCCCATGGCCTATACCGGTGAGGAGAGACCTCCTCTCTCAGGCAAAGGGCTTGATTTGGCATCCTCGCCCGGGTTTATGGTCCCTACACGCATGGGCCATCAACGGGTACCCGCTAACCTCCCGGAGGGAGTGCAAAACACGATCACGCAGGCTAGAGCCCCGTCTACTAGACGGCTCTACGCCTCGAAATGGTCAGTGTTCTCTACCTGGTGTCAAGCTCAGGGCTTTTCACCCGTAGACTGCGGGGTTACGGAAGTGCTCTCCTTCCTTCAGGAGCTGCTGGATAAGGGTAGAACCCCATCCACGCTCAAAGTATACGTGGCGGCCATAGCAGCGTTTGCAAAACCAACGTCTGGCCAGTCACTGAGGAATCGTATGACCAGGTCGTTTTTGATTAAATGTGACAGCTGGATCACTCCTACATATAGACTCCCTAAGGGAATGAATCCTGACGTCCCAGAAAGTCAATGAAGAAAATGTTTAAATATTCCATGTCACAACAGTGGCTCAACTATAAGTTTATCAAGCGACGAGAATACTTTTGTGCGGAAATAAAACAAAAATAACGACTTTATTCGACTATTCATTTCCTTCTCTGTGGGCCTCGAGATAGTTCACGTAGTGTAACTGCACAGCGCTTCTATATTGTACGTTTTAGGTTTGTATTTGTATAGAAGTTTGTATAGAAAACTTAGTTGTAACAAATAATGCACTGTTGTGCAAACGAGGCCGTAAAAAGCCTTTCTCATAGTATGAGGTTACGGACTGGTGTGTGGGAATGGCAGGGTTAAAGCCTTTCTTCAAGATCAACAGTTACCTTTCCTTCTTACCCTTAGCAAAGCATTGTTAAACATGAGTGGAATACCAACACCGAAACCGACCGACAGGAACCCAAAAGAAGAGGCAAACAGGTGGTGATCAAGAGGGGGAGAAGAACATTAACATATTCTCCTCAATGCATGTTTAGTACCTATTGTACATTAGGATACTTTAATAGCCTATCTCTATTAAGTTCACCACCATTAATTTCAGTTTATAAGCTGTCAGATGAGACCAAACATAATGACAGTTACATATTAGAACACACTAGTAAATAAAGTATGCAGTTGAAAGCATGTCCTGTGAAGCAAATGTTACAGACGTGTCATTGAGGTGCAAATAACTCTCTCTCGACAGAACCATCCTGTGCCTTGAGTGTCCCACCAGTCCTCAATCAGCATATTGATGAAATCCCTTGCAGATCGGCATACTGTGATGATGAAGGCCATTGTGCCACTTTACAGTAAAAGGATTTCTGAAGTACTAGGGCAGTAAAGAATTCTGCCCATATTTGCTCAACCCTATACATTACTCAGTACTTTTTTGTATAATTACACTGTAAAAATGTCATCTTAAAATAAAGTGTAACCAAAATCACCTAATGTATATCTTATAAATAGATGATTAATCTATAGATAGATAAATAATCAATGTACTTACACAACTTCCAGATGTCCACAAGATGGACTAACAGGGTGAATTTCCACCTTCTCTATCAGCTTTGGTTTCACCATTTTTACCCCAGGACCCCGACATAAACATCTTTGGATTCCAGGCCCAGGCTGCCCTAGAGGATGATAGAAATAAGTGATGAAAATTATTAGACTGAAACAACAAAGCTACAGATATTGTTGAGATAGTAAAATATTAAAATAAGCAAAAATAATATTACCTTCAATAGCAAAAATAGCCAAACTGATAAAAACAAGTAGAGTGGCCACAGTCTTCATTGTTCAATCTCTTGATGGTCTTCACCTTAAACCAGTAGCTGATCAAATGTGAGTAAATGAGTTGACTTACTTCATTTTATATTATTCTTAGACATTCTGGGATTTCTCTATTTGATGCTTTATTGCATGGCATCTTACTGAGTTCCAGTTACACTTCCCATTTCTTACCCAGTTTCTGGCAAATTAACAAAAGTGTAGATGATATCTGAATATCTGAATGTTTTCATTGTTTTATAAAAGTGTTGTCATCATGTTTACATATTTAACAAATATACAATATTATCTATGTCACAATATACAACAGTAAAGGAAGTAAAACAGTTTTGTGATACACTTTTTGATAAACTCATTTTGTGCATTATTGCTGTGTCTTTACAATTTTACTTTGTTTCTCTTATTATAAGTGGAATATTTATTTGCTTCTGTTTTAAGTGTAAATCACATAACTGTCTTACTACTTTACTATTTTTGTATGTTACATCTGATGTATATTGTAAATTATAAATTATTTAATAATTGTTTAACATTCATTTATTTATATTAACTACGTCATCTGGTTGGTCTTCATTCATTACAACTTCTTCCTCTACAGTCTATAATGACATACTCAGTGTCCTTGTGTGTGTGTGTGTGTGCGTGTGTGTGTACAGCAGGACAAGATTTTCTGAGATCTTTTCTGCAGAGGCTGCGTTGAATATTCAGCCATTAAATATATTATTCAGCAGTCAAGTCACATTTATTTTTATAGCGCTTTATACAATGGTTTCAAAGCAGCTTCACAATAATAAACAGAAAAGTAACAGAATTAATAATGAAAACTTTAACAGACAAATTCTAATTATGCTGTAAAGCAGCAAGATAATGGTCATTTTCCGCTCAATTCAGTTCAGTTCATTAACAGTGTAAATTCATTAATTATGAAACGAGTTCAATTCAGCTATAAGCAGCTCAGACCAAATCAGTTCAAGTTTTGTTCTCATCCGATTGTGCCAGTGCTAAATCAGTAATGTTGCTGTATATTAAGTGTCCCAGAGTACGCAAACCAAAGGCAAGGAACCCAAACTCTATAAAGTGACAGAAATAGAGAGAAAAAAACCTTGTGAGAAACCAGGCTCAGTCAAAGTTTTCAATTCACAAATTCTTTATTTTTCACAATGAAGTGTGATTCATTATAGAGCAAAAGCATGACAAAATCTGCACTGCATTGTTGTAATGAATATTGTCAGTTAATTGAAATCTGTATTACTAGTGAGCGATAAAGTAGATTGCAAAACGCTTTATACTGTAGACAAATATTTCATATAGTTACTGAGAGACTGAACAGTCAAAGTCCACTGTGATTCATTATTATGTCATCAAAACATATTCATTGTTTCATAATAATACTCTTAAGTAAACATAACATCAAATTATCATTATAATTATTTTTATTTCATATATCACACACATTGGAATTATTTTTATTTCATGGTTATATCACACCTCTGGATCAGAAAGGTTTGTATAAAATGTATTAATAAAACGAAGTGAATAGAGTAAAATTTTGGACACCAGCTATCCAATACTTTATTCAAAACAGTGTTGGTGGTCATAATTTCTTAGAGATCAAAACATTTACTGCCATCAATCAAAATTAGCCTGTATCATTATAGTTTCATCACAGAAATATTGTAAATCACAAAACAGAAAGAAAAATAAAGAAAAATAATTCCACTAGTCATCGTCATCAGACTTCTAATTCTTCCCCTTTCTTCCTCTGTTCTTTTGCTTTTTGTTTTGTATCCTAGGAATGATGGCACAATGACACATAATTTAATTCTATAATACAAAACATAATTATACTTGTTTGTTATACAGAAAGTGGTAGCATAACAGTGGTGTATATCTTACCCTTTGCCCTCCACTAATCTCCGTCCTTGCTTCTTATACGGATGCAAACACACCTTTAATCTCTCTTCCTTCCCTTTTCCTTTTCCTTTTCCAGTGAGAGTCAGTCTAAGTTAAGCAGCAGGAGGAAATATCAGAAACAAATCATTTTAGAGGACATGCATTGTAATGTTCATTAATTATTGCAAAAAAGAATCTAGGAGAAAAATTGACATTACAGGAGTCAAAGCATACTTACATAATCTCGGTCTTTGAGCAGGAGGCACTTGGTGGGAACAATTCAACTACATGAATGTATCCAGGCTTCACTGATTTCAGCAGTCTGCCTCTGCATAAACA
The DNA here is from genome assembly GCA_030578255.1 of Tiaroga cobitis. Lineage (NCBI taxonomy): Eukaryota > Metazoa > Chordata > Actinopteri > Cypriniformes > Leuciscidae > Tiaroga > Tiaroga cobitis. The sequence continues at coordinate 28,297,980 of CM060595.1, read as the reverse complement.
TCGTGGTGAAAGCCCCGCTCCATGTCCTATATATTTAACAACAGTAATGCTAAGTTTAAGGGCTAATGAACACACTGATGCAGAAGACAATAGTTCTCACTGTAGTCACTAATTAGAAAATCAACCTCATGCCAAAACACACACACACACACACACGCACACACACATTAAGAGACATTTATTATGATGGATATTGCATATGCTTGACAGAAACTTTTTACAATAACTTTCTTTCATCAATAACATCAAAAAATATGATTATGTTTTATTTACATTGCTTTAATACTTAATTCTGTTTGCAAAATATTTTTGTATAATGACTGATAAACTTTGATTAATTATCAAAGATAATTGAAGACTCTAAAGGCATTTGTATTACAAATAACTATTTTTTACACTTGTTAACAATATAAAGGGTTAAAGGGTATAGTAAAAGGCTTTACTAATTGATATGTGTGTATGTGATGCAAGTGGAATAAAAGGCAGAAATCCGCTTACCTGCAGAGTGTGTAAGACTCACTCCAAACAGCAGAGCGCACAGCAGTGTGAGAACAACCTGATTCATGATTCACCTCACAGGCAGCTGCAGAGAAATGTTTCTTTCTTGTACGGACTTTCCCTTGTAAAGCACAGACTTGCTTTCATTTTCCAATCTTCCAATGAAATGCTCTCAACAACACAACCTTCCTGCTTAGGGATAAATTTGCCTGGACAAATAGCCCCTTGTTTTGACATTTGAAAGTCTGTGGTTTCTGCATTTTCTCAAATATTATTATTATGAATTTTTATCACTTCTTGTTTAAGAGAAAGGAGTGACTCGTCCAAATGTATAATATAGACAGCAATATTTGGACATAAGAAACCAATTCCCTTTTCACGTACCTATTCACAGATGGTTCGAAGGTGGAAAATAGTGTCACGGCAGCAATGGTGACTGGACTTCAATGCTATGGACTCCGTATTCCAAAACAATGCTCAATTTTCTCTGCGGAAGGACGTGCTTTACTTTTAGCTTTGGAGCATATTGAAAATACACTACAAAAAATTCTATAAGTTTTACAGACTCTAAATCTTGTCTTCAAGCAATGGATACTTTAAAAATTGATCATCGTTTAGTGGATTGCATCTTAACCAAAGTGGATTATCTACAAAATCAGTTCTTCAGTATTATTTTTGCTGGGTTCCAGGACATGTTGGACTTTCAGGAAATGAACGAGTTGATGCCACTGCTAAGGAAGCTCTTGATCAGGAAGTTAATGATTGTCAAATTCCTCCCTCAGATATCAGACCGATTATTAACCGATATATTTTAAATAAGTGGCAAGAAGAGTGGAATATGTGCAAGAATAATAAGTTGAACTCATCCGGAAATAACAAACAGACTTTCTATCAATTTTAAAACTAGACTTGATCAAGTGGTCTTCACCAGATGCCGTATGGGTCACACAAGTTTGACCCATGCTTTTTTGCTTACAGGTGAAGACCCAACTTTATGTATGTTTTGTAAAATTCCCTTATCTATCAAACATACTTTATTAGATTGTCCTGGACTTAACGCAAGTTGAATGCTCTTTTATGAAGTTACTTCATTGAAGGACATATTTAATGAGATTATGCCTGAAAAGGTTTGGGATTTTTTATCATATGTTAATTTAAAAAAAATACATTGTATAATATGACTTGTTGTTTATATTTGTTTTGTTTTTATTGTATTTATATGACATTTGTATTTTTGTAAGTGAATTTTTGCCATGAAAATAGCTTTGAATGCTGACATGGCATTAAATAAAATAATCTTATCTGATCTTGTTTAAGAATATGGATTTTTTCCTTTTTATTTATTTTTTAAAATCATTCTATTTATAAGTGTGTGTTGTATTAACAAGGTCTTCTTGGTTCTAGTCAAACATTAATGTTCACAGTCCTCAATGACAAAAACTCATATGTTAGCATATGTTTGGTCACGTATTTTGTAATGTTTGCCTTTTGGGAAGAGGCTGTATTTCCTCAGGGAGTTCTTTTTACATACTTTAAAAAAAACTATGTTGAATTAAACTTGAATATGGTGGACATTGGTAATGTTTAAGATTGGATCAAATACACTGAAGATTTAAGATGACAGTGATTTTTCTCTGTTTGGTGTTTGTGCTACAGACAAAATGATCAAATCATGTGGTATGCTGTGGAAATATTTGATATTTACGGAGCCCCCCTAGTCCCACTTTGCCAAAAAAATTTATTATAACTATCTCGTGGCCTCAAGATAAGTATCTCGTGGCCTCAAGATAGTAACTCGTGGCCTCAAGATAGTATCTCGTGGCCTCAAGATAGTATCTCGTGGCCTCAAGATATAGATCTTGAGGCCACGAGATACTATCTTGAGGCCACGAGATACTATCTTGAGGCCACGAGATAGTTATAATAAATTTTTTTGACAAAGTGGGACTAGGGGGGCTCCGTAGAAATTCTTTTTCTAAGCGATAAGACTTTTCACCAGATAATAAAACAGGCAATTTTGCAGCTGGAATGACTATAAATGGAATGTATAAGGTTTCCTTTCTTTTGATCCAATTATTGGATGTCATTTATTCATCATTATTAAATTAGTTTAAACAGTGTGTATCTAATACTTCAGCCATTACATCCAGAGATATTACATAGTGTGTCACAGACACACCAGGCTCTCCCTCCATTCACACCCATGCTCTCCCCAGACTACTGATCACCTGAATGCCATAACTTCTCAGAAAAAGACTCTGTACTACGAACATCTACTCATGTCTTTACCATGTCGGTATGTTGCCTGTTGTTCTCAATGATGTGCTGTTCATCCAAATAACATCTTGTTCAATAAACTGTTTTGGGTTCACTGACATCCTCCTCTCTAAGTCGCTGTAAAAATGTGATGTCTAGTTTAGTATAACAAGGTCCTGTGTTTGGACAAGAGTGATTATTGGTAACTAATAACAGAATACATTTGTAGTCCTAATTGTACAGTAAAATGATAGTACTTAATTGAATTCATTAAGTCTCTGAAAGCTAATGGAATAGAAAAATCTGATCAATGCGAAACAAATTGTAAAGAAAAAAAAGAAAGAAAGAAAAACCAAATCCCAGAAATGTGAGATTTGAGGAAGTCGAAGATTTCCTGCGTCTCAAAAGGTCACAATCTAGTTGTGCTGCTGATTTCTTTGTGGCCTCCTGGTTTTCGTTTCTGTTTTTGACTTCATGGAGAAGATAAGAATTCAGCACAGTCCTCCCTGTGCCAAGGTCATTGAGAGGGTAAAAACTTAACTGAACTTGCATTGGTCAGAGCTCTTCTGAAATAACAGGAGGTGGCTTGCCATCAGGCTAGTCATTGAACTATAAGCAAACAAGCCAACAAACATAACCAGGAATCAAATACAAGGGAACAAAACACATGAGCATATATAGGATCACAGTATGGAAACTAGTAATGCAGGAAAAAATCTAATTCAACATATAAGGGAATTGCACAACTGCAGTGTAGATAATAACAAAACTTTCTTTCTTTCAAATGACACACAACACTTAATAATAAATAATAGCTAATAACAATGCATTTTATTTCTAATGCACTTTTCTTACTCCCAAAGCACTATAGCAAAACAGAAAAATAAAAATAATAGCAGCAACACGGATAAAGGGGCAACATGGTAAGTTAGTTAAAAACAACCTTAAATAAATCAATTTTGAGTAAAAAAAGAGACAAAAACTTTTTAACTATTCTAGTTCTAAGTTCTAATAGTGAGGAGAAGAGCATTCCGTAACTTGGGGGCTTTGAATGAAAAGGCTCTTTCCCCCCATAGTCTTAAAGGGATAGTTCACCCAAAAATACAAATTCTGTCATTAATTACTCACCCTCATGTTGTCCCAAATCCGTAAGATCTTCAGCTTTTTGACCCCTCATAGACTGCAATGTTATTACCAATTTCAAAAAGCCCTCGGATTTCATCACAAATATTTAAATTTGTGTTCTGAAGATGAATTAAGGTCTTACGGATTTGGAACGGCATGAGAGTGAGTAATTAATGACAGAATTTTCATTTTTGGGTGAACTAACCCTCTAAGTTTACATTAATACTGAGGAAGCGAAAGAGTGTTAGCACGGAGAAAACGTGATCACAAAGATAAGATGGTGCCGTCCAATACAATTCTTTGTATGAGAATTTTAAAATAAATGCTAGCATGAATGGGAAGCCATGCAACTTCATGAGGGTAATGTAGGCTATTCACGTGGAGAGGTAAGGGTGAGCACACGAGCAGCAGAGTTTTGAATATACTGAAGCCTATTTAAACTTATGTAATACTGTATCTGAAGGTCTCTATAATTAATATATGTTGAAGGAATAACTGCAATATGGCAATCCCCCCAAAAGCATATTTGAGGCATCACATATCTTACATTTTCTCTAAACTCACTACCAGGCAACGTTTAAGCACGTACCTGCACTATCCAAAGATTATGGAGACCAGGGCCGGCGCTAGCCATTTGGGTGCCCTAAGCACAAATGCTTGGTGGTGCATAATATAATAATATTAATATAATATAAATTATATATAAATATATACAGTATATACATGCAAATATTTCTTAAATATATACGTGCATATGTGTGTGTATTTATATATACAAAATAATTATACACAGTACACACACATATATCATGTAGACACAAACTTTTATTTTGGATGCGATTAATCTTTTCCCAGCCCTAATAATTTGACAACTCTGTGAATATGAAAATATACAAACACTGAGATTGTGTTGTTTTTTTTTTTTTTCTAATTGCAGTTTCACCAACAGATGTCGCCCTTGGGCCTTGGCCTATGAACCTCTTGAAAATGACCGCATTATCCGCATAAAACAACAACGAAAAAAACGTATCTAAGCGGTCTTCCTTTTCTCCCCAAACAAACTAACTGCATCTTAAACAGGCCAAGTTTCAAAATTTTCCGGGGGAGAAAGCCCCGGACCCCCGTTAAAATAAAAGATTCAACATGCAGGGCTAAAAAAGCCCCGGATCATTTCATTTGCACTACTAGCGACGCCCCCCCTGGACATGCATACACGACGCAAGGGCGCCCGCGCTACAAAACTAACATTTTTATTTAAAACATTGTCTTACCTGCAAAGCGACGCGCGAGTATCATCCCGCTGTCTATTCTTTTTCCTTTTTTCGCCCCCGACTCTTGGTGCCTTTTCGAGGCCATGTCTGAGGTCGGTGTCTGCCAAATTTGACATTGATTGAGGCATAATCGAACAGACCACTGGGAGGTGGGGAAGGGGGGGCACCAGAGGGAGACGAAAAAGGAGATTCACCTTTTTCTCGACTAATTTGGTCTAGGCCTATATTACTTTTGTATTGCTTTTGTATATTAACATGCTTTAGACATATTTTATTTGTTATTTATACTAGTAGCCTATTGTGATGATTTTTCACGACCCAGATTTTTTGGTGCCCCCCCAAGCACTTGGTGCCCTACGCGCAGCGCGTGATGTGCGTGTGCGGAGCGCCGGTGTTACACCAGAATCTGTGACCGTCATAGTCTGTGACCTTAGTGGGCGCGGTTGTCACTGTGCTGCGTGATCTACGCAAACAGCGTAACTTCTGACTATAAGCCAAAGGTAAGGTATTTACGAAACGTTTGTTTAGAAATGATGGTTATTTACACAATAAATGATTATTTGCTTGCCTAGATTGAGCTCAATGTGTTTTTCTTTTTTTCTTAGTAGCCGACTACGTGTGTTTCCGTGTTCATTAATGTTTATGTTCTCACGCGAGAAGAGAACGGCCCTGACGTCGGTGCACGTTTAGGAAAAGTTTTTTTCTCAGTGTGTTTTGCTATTCAGAATAATATGTTATATTGGATATTATTTATTAGGATATATATTTAATTTGTGGAACCAGTAGTCAATGAAAGACATGTATGGCACAAAAAGATTATTTTTGTGTAAATTATTATATTAATGCACAGAATAATAATACAAAAAAATCACTCAAAATTGCTGTAACAAGTTGTAAAGGTCACCGAATTGTATGTCGCAGACATACAGTAGGGTCACCAAATATGATAAGGCTATTTTAATGGTCACCGCATTCTGTTACCCTCCTCTATTTCACTCATAATGAATGTGACACACTCCAAATTCACTCTGATGATGTGTGAACTCTTCAGCTTCTTACAGTAGAAATCATTTTGGGCTGACATGAACAGAAGCAGACATACAGTAGGGTCACCAAATATGATAAGGCTATTTTAATGGTCACCGCATTCTGTTACCCTCCTCTATTTCACTCATAATGAATGTGACACACTCCAAATTCACTCTGATGATGTGTGAACTCTTCAGCTTCTTACAGTAGAAATCATTTTGGGCTGACATGAACAGAAGCAGACATACAGTAGGGTCACCAAATATGATAAGGCTATTTTAATGGTCACCGCATTCTGTTACCCTCCTCTATTTCACTCATAATGAATGTGACACACTCCAAATTCACTCTGATGATGTGTGAACTCTTCAGCTTCTTACAGTAGAAATCATTTTGGGCTGACATGAACAGAAGCAGACATACAGTAGGGTCACCAAATATGATAAGGCTATTTTAATGGTCACCGCATTCTGTTACCCTCCTCTATTTCACTCATAATGAATGTGACACACTCCAAATTCACTCTGATGATGTGTGAACTCTTCAGCTTCTTACAGTAGAAATCATTTTGGGCTGACATGAACAGAAGCAGACATACAGTAGGGTCACCAAATATGATAAGGCTATTTTAATTGTCACCGCATTCTGTTACCCTCCTCTATTTCACTCATAATGAATGTGACACACTCCACTCCACACAAGGATTTCTTGGGATCGGGCTCCCCAACACGGAACCAACGGGCACAGACATCACACTGGATCTGTATCAACAAAGATAATAGAAACATTGATTTTATGCAGAAATTCTTGGCTCTCCTTCTCAGGATGCGCACAAAGTTCTCTTTGGATGTTGGACCACATGTGATCTGCTTGCACGAATGGCAAACCAGTATGTTAGAACCTTCGGGAAAAAAGTGAACAAACATACAAATACAAAGTAATTTTTTTTAAATGCATTTATTTATTGCAAATGTTTATTTGTTATTTGTTAACACTGTTTATCAGTGTTTTTAACTGATAAACAGTGTTAACAAATAACAAATAAACAGTTGTTATTGTTATTCATAATACAAATGTTTATTCGCTTGTCACATAATAATTTAAATTCCATGTGGTCAAAATATGGAATAAATAAATGCGTTTTAAAAAAAAGGCGCTGTGTATTTGTATATTCACTTTTTTCTACTGTAAGAAGCTGAAGAGTTCACACATCATCAGAGTGAATTTGGAGTGTGTCACATTCATTATGAGTGAAATAGAGGAGGGTAACAGAATGCGGTGACCATTAAAATAGCCTTATCATATTTGGTGACCCTACTGTATGTCTGTGACATACAATTCGGTGACCTTTACAACTTGTTACAGCAATTTTGAGTGATTTTTTTTGTATTATTATTCTGTGCATTAATATAATAATTTACACAAAAATAATCTTTTTGTGCCATACATGTCTTTCATTGACTACTGGTTCCACAAATTAAATATATATCCTAATAAATAATATCCAATATAACATATTATTCTGAATAGCAAAACACACTGAGAAAAAAACTTTTCCTAAACGTGCACCGACGTCAGGGCCGTTCTCTTCTCGCGTTAGAACATAAACATTAATGAACACGGAAACACACGTAGTCGGCTACTAAGAAAAAAAGAAAAACACATTGAGCTCAATCTGGGCAAGCAAATAATCATTTATTGTGTAAATAACCATCATTTCTAAACAAACGTTTCGTAAATACCTTACCTTTGGCTTATAGTCAGAAGTTACGCTGTTTGCGTAGATCACGCAGCACAGTGACAACCGCGCCCACTAAGGTCACAGACTATGACGGTCACAGATTCTGGTGTAACACCGGCCCTGATGGAGACAAAGAAAAAACCCAAATGAACAAACAGGAAGAAAAAATATTATTATCAAAATATAATTTTTTCATTCATTTGTTCTATTTTTTCTTTACTACATGGGCAGATGTACCTACAATGAATTTCTTAAAAATATATTTATAGCCTCATAACAAATTAAGCCATGTTCTATTACACTAAAGATGTAGGAAATATTGAGATCTATTTAGAAGTTACTATAGAAGACTTAAGGTGTGTTTGACATCGGCTGCGGCTGGATGTAAGCGATCGGCGAGAGTAGCCGCGTGCAGGCGGGGAGGAGCTGCAAACGGAGAAGTGAAGTCGGACACTTTCTGGTTCCCGTAGTGACCTCTCACGTGGTGTTTGCATACTTTACCACAGCTGAAATGAAATAAATGCAATATTTGCCAAATACACAGATATTTCAGACACAATTTCATTCAACACTTTACTGCTTCATACAGCATCTGTTTGAACTAGAATAAAGTTCAAAATAAGCATATCAATGAAGTGGAGTCAACGTTTTTTATTCAGTTTTATTTTGATAAACATGACTCAATATAACATCACGACTACATGAAAAGACTGTTTACTGTTATAAAAACTGATTTGTGCACTTTAGTGGAACCACAGGTGCTGGTCAACGAATTAGAATTATTTTAAATAGTGCAATCATGAAATTCTTTGAATGCATTTTTTGTGCAGAAAGCAAATCAGGTGTTCACCGCACCTGTCCTACTCGTTAGACTAATCACAGAACTCGTTATCTGGCAAAAAATTTGCTCAGCTGAGCTTTCCAAAAGGCCCATTTAGGCCATTTAACTGTGACACTGTTGTTTTATTGAATTAGAATAATGGTGAAAGCGTTTCATTGAATTAGAATAAATGCTCAAATTTTTGTTTTCTGTGAAGAGTGTTCACTGTGCAGTATAAAGTCAGGGTTGAGTAGAATTTCTAAGTTGTAAAATCAATCATGGGTAAGCAGCGCGACCTCTCAACCGGAATAGTGGCTCAAATTCAAGCCCTTCGCCAACAAGGCTTGACCCAAACTAAAATTGCTGAGCAGCTCGGCATCAGCCAGTCTTCCGTCTGCAAAGCTCTCAAGAAAAACTGCAGCAAGCGCACCAACTGTTCCGGCGTCCGAAAAACTTCTGCTCGCGACAACAAGCAGCTGAGAAAGATCGCAGTCAGCAACCGGTTCAAGTCCACTTCCGAGCTCACCGACTTGTGGAACAAGCAGACCAGCGCTGACGTCTCCAGATCAACCACTTACCGTCGTCTGCGCGAACTCGGCTTCAAATCTCGCGTTCCAGCAGTAAAACCGATGCTGAACAAGAAACAAATGGTGAAACGGCTGAAGTGGGCCAAAGAACACGGCGAGTGGACTGCTGAAGACTGGCAGAAAGTGGTCTTCAGTGACGAATCACGCTTCTGCATCTCCTTCGGTGACCAAGGTCCTCGTGTCTGGCGTCGTGGTGGCGAAACCTACAACCACGAGTGCGTGAAAAGATCCGTCAAGTTTCCCCAGAGCGTTATGGTCTGGGGATGCATGTCCGCTTGAGGTGTAGGGAAACTCTGCTTCCTCAAGAAGACTGTCAATGCTGCCGTATATCAAGATGTTCTGGAAACGTTCCTGATTCCGACTGTTGAGGAACAGTTCGGCGAAGAAGACTTCATATTTCAACAGGATCTTGCACCGGCTCATGCGGCAAAGTCGACCAAAGATTGGTTCACTAAAAAACAGCTTGAAGTTTTGGCATGGCCGGCCAACTCGCCTGACCTCAATGTCATTGAAAGCCTTTGGGCCATCGTCAAGCGGAAAATTCGCGACAGAAAGCCTACTACGCTGGACCAACTGAAGCAGAACATCGCCACTGCCTGGGAAGCTGTGAGTGCGGAAACTTGCGACAAGCTGGTCAAATCGATGCCGCGGAGACTTCAGGCAGTCATACAAGCCAAAGGGGCAGCCACAAAATACTGAGAAAGTGAAGATTGTAATTATAATAAAAATTATTGCAATTCAATGAAACGCTTTCACCATTATTCTAATTCAAAAAAACAACAGTGTCACAGTTAAATGGCCTAAATGGGCCTTTTGGAAAGCTCAGCTGAGCAAATTTTTTGCCAGATAACGAGTTCTGTGATTAGTCTAACGAGTAGGACAGGTGCGGTGAACACCTGATTTGCTTTCTGCACAAAAAATGCATTCAAAGAATTTCATGATTGCACTATTTAAAATAATTCTAATTCGTTGACCAGCACCTGTAAAGGTGTGAGAATAAACACGACACGCACGTGATCGTTGTCATGCGGTGAATCCGGCGAATCGTGGAACAGCTGTGTCGTCATCAGAGCTTGTGCAGCCGCTCTTGAGAAACTGCGCTGGCTGAATCCTCCGGCTACTCTCGAATCGCTCTCGCGGTACTTTATGGGATACGTCACAGTCACGTGGAGTCAGCGCTGCATCAAGTCGGACAAAATTTCTAACCGGTGTGCACTGCTTCAAGTCAGCCACCGATCGGTCTGCGCAGAGCTGCATGAAGTCGAACAAGCCTTTAAGCTAACAAACCTGACAGGATAAGTAACCAAAACACTCCTGATGGTGCTCTCTAGTGGTGCATTTACACACTTGTAAACATTAACTATAAGGTCTATTTTGTAGTTTTTCCTTGTAATCATTATTTTAACGTTTATGGGAAGTGTTTTCCTCCCATTTATTCCCTACAACTTTTCTGCATGTTTTCATCATGTCCCCCCCATCATTTCAATCATTTCATTATATGATTTTATAATGAAAATCATAAAAAATGTAAAGTTAAAATAAATATTTTTTTAAACAAAAACAATTAAAGTAAAACTCTAATTAAAAAAGATATATATTTTATGTATTTATTTGCATGTCATGTGACCATTAACTGACATCAGACAACAGTGAACTTAATTAAAATATCAAGGTGTAGGCTACTTCAATTAGGTCAAAGAGGTTCAGACAGAAAAGTTAATCCCTGCATTGGATGTAAATATTAAATTATGTGAATTTGTAGGCTATACATTTTAATGTGTAAAAAGACAAAATACTTCCAAAGACAGTAATACATGGTTAAATGACTCACTGAATGATAATTCAATAATACGAATTAATGTGTTTGTCAGGAGTTGATTATATATCTGTTGCAATGTTGAGAACCCTTTTCTTAAAAGTGAAGTGATTTTTGTAAAACTGGTGATGCGTGGGTCTCAGTTTTCAGTAGGCCTACTCATGACTAGTGGCTGGTCTGGGTGTGCAATTCCACAAACATGGAAGAATATGAACGTGGTATAGACTATAGCATTTTTTAATAGCCTAGGAAAGAATGAAAATGAAAAAAGAAGTAGTAGGGAGAATAAATGTTGGCTATTATGAATTATGTACCATTGTGAGGATTACATGTAATCAATAAAAAAGTTACCTAACTAGTCTGATTATGAGTAGGCCTAGCCTATTTTAAAATTTAATCTAATCGAATTACAAGTATTTTTGGAATCAGATTACGTAATCCAGATTACATAATGTAGCCAATTACCACCCAGCACTGCACACATGCTCGTAGGCCTACATACACTGTTGTGAAGTGGTTGTGAAGTTATTTATAGTCCCGCTATATTGAGGTAGTGTCCAACTGATGCTGCTGCTGTTCCTTTAAATGCTCTCGCCCAGCTGATCTTCTACGTCATGACATATGACCACATTTTTTTATTTTTTTATTTTTTGTTTGTTTGTTTGGCTGAAAATTTAGAAACAATACGGCTAAAAGATGCCGAGTCGTAATATATAACCATCCTAAACCAGTCTTGGATAAACATGAGTTTGCTTCACACGAGAGCTGAATGGGATGACGCATAGTGGTCACATGAATTTTGAACTGAAGATGGCGGACCAGAGCTCAGGAGCATCGGAGCAGCACAGCGCGGAAGTTTCCGAAACTTTAGTGTCATCTAATGAATTTCTCAAACCCCACATAAAGGACATCGATGGACATGCAATCAACAGTCCAGAGGAGTCGCTTTCTCCGGCCTCGGTGATTTACTTTAAGGAAGCGCTAACTTATAACTCAAGTATACAGTTTACACAGACGAGCTCTTCTCTTCCTTCACCAGTGCGATATGAATTCCAGATTGAGAAAACTAACAAGAAAACAAGAAGTGAGTATATGATATGATCGTCTGCATTATGGGTTTATTTAATACAATGTGATGGTGTCTGCTTCACTTGAACATCCCAGCAATATTTGACAGCCTAAGCCTTGTGTTTCAATGTCAACAACACCGTACAATGACAGCCACTGCAGCGTTTATGCAAGCTTGCATTTTGCTGTTCAGTGTCAGAGTCTGTCTTTCTTTGAATGGTCATTTTTCTTGAATTTCTGACTTCTAATTCATCAGCAATAAATAATACACCGATGGTACAAACCTCAGCTCGCATGTAAACAACAGCTGTTTTATAACGTTAGATGTAGATGAATATCATCTACACTATCTTAAAGGGATAGTTCACACAAAAATGAAAATTTTGTCATATAGCCCAGTGTTTCCCAACCCTGTTCCTGGCGGCACACCAACACTGCGCGTATTCTTTGTCTCCCTAATCAAACACACCTGATTCAACTCATTAGCTCATAATCACATGGGTTAATGAGCTGATGAGTTGAATCAGGTGTGTTTGATTAGGGAGAAAAAGAATACGCGCAGTGTTGGTGTGCCGCCAGGAACAGGGTTGGGAAACATTGATGTAGCCTACTCACTCTCAAGTTTTTCCAAACCTGTGTGAATTTCTGTCTTCTGCTGAACACAAAAGAAGATATTTTGATTGAATAATGCCGTTAACCAAAAAGTTGATTAGACCACTTTGACTTCCATAGTGTTTTTCCCCCCTTTATACTATGGAAGTCAATGGGGACCATCAACTGTTTGGTTACTGACATTCTTCAAAATATCTTCTCTTGTGTTAAGCAGAAGAAAGAAATTCATACAGGTTTGGAGCAACTTGTGGGTGAGTTAATGATTAGAGAATTTTTTCATTTTTGGTTGAACTCTCCCTTTACTGTCCACAAGTAATACACAGTTCAGATAAACTCTTAATCTTTGAGGTCATGTTCATGATGAGAACTGCATTTTTAGGTTTAGTCTGGTGGTTGTAATTGTCAGATGGTTGTTTATCAATTGCCAGTGATCTGGCTAACTTGGCAGCATTTTGGGGTTTCACGCTGGAAATGGTTGGAATGTGATGCTCAACTGCTGTCTGCGTAGTTCGTCACTTGGTTTTCTGTGTTTTTAAATGGGCTATGCTTTTGCAGTATAACATTGATTTTTTTTAAATCCTCTGATGTATAGTGGACAGGTCTTTTAAATGCCATTTTTAATAATTCATGGTGTGTGATGTCACATCCAATCACCAACAATTCTGTTCTTTTTATATCATTGCCCACATCCAAATATGCATGCTGCAAAAAGCAACATGAGTATGTCATTGTCAGCAGATTAGGGTATCTAAATACATAGAATTAATTAAACCATATGCAAACATTTCTTGGAGGACATAATGCATCTGCTGAGATTTTGTGTGCAAGTGTGCAACCAGTTAACAGTTCGCTGTCCTATAACTCCACTATAGCTGAATAGCTGTCATATTTGAGAAGCTGAAAAATAGAAAATGCTAGGGTATTGTGAGCCAGGAAGTTGTTGTTGGTGTTATGGTTAAATTGTACTTGTTAAAGGGTTAGTTCACCCAAAAATGAAAATTAAGTCATTAATTACTCACCCCCATGCTGTACCAACCCCGTAAGACCTTCGTTCGTCTTCGGAACACAAATGAAGATATTTTTGATTAAATGTGACAGCTGGATCACTCCTCCATAGGCTCCCTAAGGGAATGAATCCTGATTCCTGACGTCCCAGAAAGTCAATGAAGAAAATGTTTAAATATTCCATGTCACAACAGTGGCTCAACTATAAGTTTATCAAGCGACGAGAATACTTTTTGTGCGGAAATAAAACAAAAATAACGACTTTATTCGACTATTCCTTTACTTCCTTGTAGAACTGAAATGAGACTTCAAGAGATTTCCACGACGCATGCGTGAGAACTTAACTGAAGTAGTTGAAGGAGATCGCAATTCTCGCGGATGCGTCGTGGAAATCTCTTGAAGTCTCGTTTCAGGCCTACAAGGAAGAAAAGGAATAGTCGAATAAAGTCGTTAATTTTGTTTGTTTTTTTGCACAAAAAGTATTCTCGTCGCTTGATAAACTTATAGTTGAGCCACTGTTGTGACATGGAATATTTAAACATTTTCTTCATTGACTTTCTGGGACGTCAGGATTCATTCCCTTATAATTAATGACTTAATTTTCATTTTTGGGTGAACTAACCCTTTAAACAACACCTGAGTAAATACTTTTCACAGTTTTTATTAGTATATCACAGCCAGGTCAAAGAACATATGAAGCAGAATTACAGCACTGAATGTAGCTTGTATGTCAGGGTTGTGCTATGCAAATGTGCTATTTTGGAGTGCAGCTTTCTAGAAATGCATACATTTGAAGAAAAGAAAGATTGGAAATACAGTAGCCTATATTCTTGTTTTGTGGAAGAAGTGAAAATGAAAACTAAATATATATAATTTTTCTTAAATCAGACCAATGTAGCCAATTGTCTCTTTTTTGTTTATTGCAATGCAATTTGTGAATTAATGCAATGCCGTATTATGGTTCATTATCTGTAATGATTTATCTCACTAAGATTGAGATAAACTGATTCAGTATTGCATCACCGAATGGTGACATTACTCTCATGTGAAAATGAATTTGGTATTTTCATTTACATGCCTAGTTTTAGAGATACAACACTACGATACACGTTTGGGGTCGGTAAGATTTTTTTGAATGTTTTTTGAAAGAATTCTCTTATGCTCACCAAGACTGCATTGATAAAATCATATTGTAAAATCATAAAGTCATTTTGTGTAATATATCATTATGATTTAAAGTAACTGATATGTGAATATTTTGAAAAACTCCTTTTTAGTCCTCCTGTGATGGCAAAGTTGAATTTTCAGCATCACTAATTCAGTGTCACATGATCCTTCAGAAATCATTCTAATATGCTGATTTGCTGCTCAAGAAACATTTATTATTATCAATGTTGAAAACCATTCTGCTGCTTAATATCTTTGTTGAAACCATGATACAGTTTTTCTGTATCATGTATAGATAGGTCTTATATAGATTAGAAAGTTCAGAGCAACAATATTTATTCTACTATAGTCTTCTGTAACCTTCTCAGTTTCCCTACTTCTGATTAGTTTTTGCATCCTTGCTGAATAAATGTATTAATTTCTTTAAAATAATTAAAATAGATCAAATTGAACGGTAGTGTATGTCCGTACCCAATGGTGTTACACAATGTGTTATAAATGGATCGGTTTCCTGCATGAGTGCTTTTCTTTTGTAAATAATTAATGAGGTTAATAGATTACTTCTAATATTTAAAGCCCATTTTACATGACTTTGCATATGAGTTTCTTTTTTTCAAAGGCGTTGTTTTTTTTTTAAAGGCCTACCTTGTCATTAATTTCTATATTTATACGACACTGTCCCAAATGGTCAGAAAAAACAGTCACGCACACACACACACACACACATACACACACACACACACACACATTGTGTCTGTAGAATTTTAGCTACTTGTTTGTTTCATACACTGTTTAATTTTACACTAATTGCCATCTTGCTCCTCCTAAAGATGTTGTTCAGTAAACAGCAGCTTTATCAGCAGTGTTCTGGTTCTCAATCATTAGGGCTTCCATACTTCTCTTGTTCAGCATTTGGATGCTGAACCCCCCCCCCCCCCTCTGACAGGCCTCTCGGGATCTGTGCCCCCTCCACCATCTGCTCACGTGACTCCGACAATTCTCCTCAGCATCACGGCGGCCATCTTGGTTAACACCCTCCCATTTGCAGAGCGTGCAGCCAATCTGGTGAATGCGAGCAGCTGGGCTGTAAGGGAGGGAGGGAATGAGAGAGAGAGAGAGAGAGAGAGAGAGAGAGAGAGACATCTCTGATTGTAGCTCCACTGAGGCTCATACAGCATCTCAATCCCCTGGCTGTGCTGAGCCAGAGAGCTCTGAAACCTTTATTCACATGCAGGATTTTAGCAGTCGCTGCTCATTCGCAAGTCGAGGCCGTTGAGCCCCAGAAGAATAGCATCCTTTTGGTCAGGTTTGGCGTGGACTGCTGGTTGATTTTTTTTCTTCCCCCTTCTTTGTTTTCCTTGTCTCTTTTTTCCATCCTCCTTTGTCCTGAAGAAGACTCTTACTTGGACTGGATTTTTAAAAAGAAGTCATTATTTCTATTCCCTGCACCTGACTCTTTGCTGACGGCCGCCATCGTAAGTGTTGTTGTCGTCGCAGCAGCGATCAGCTGAGTCACCATGTCTGATCTGACTCCCCAGAACGATGCCCCCACCCCCACTACTGACAAGATCACACAGGCTGCCCGAGAGACCATCTACCTATGCAACTTCCGCGTGTCGGTGGATGGGGAATGGCTGTGCCTGCGTGAGCTCAACGACATCTCGCTCACGCCTGATCCCGAGCCTGCTCATGAAGGTAGGCGCGCACAGCATCACTAGGCCTCCGTTGCTCTTATCGTACTGGGCGGTGCTGGCCCAACCTTCCACCATCGTGCTCTCAGCGTTCCCGCAGGCCTGCCTGGAAATGTAGTTTTTATGGAGCACAAGGGGTTGTGAAGGTTTGTTTCCCACTGAATGATTTGAATGAAGCTATTCATATGCTGTTTTTTGTAGTTA
Source organism: Tiaroga cobitis (assembly GCA_030578255.1). Lineage (NCBI taxonomy): Eukaryota > Metazoa > Chordata > Actinopteri > Cypriniformes > Leuciscidae > Tiaroga > Tiaroga cobitis. Next base: position 28,281,090 of record CM060595.1, on the reverse strand, counting down.
AGTTGTCCAATTAAATTGTCACGTCGGACAAATTAAGCATGTGCATCACACTGTTGGGAACATCCACCAGAATGAAAGTCCCTCCAATTAAATAATAAAAATAAGTCAGTTTTTGACAAACTGTAACTCCATTTAGACTATTAATAAGATATTTGGATTCTTGATCATATATTTTAAAATGACTTTAAAGGCCTGTTCACACCTAAAATGACTATAAAGATAACTTTAAGGCTAATTATATTAGCATACATGCATATGAACGGTAGCATTCTGTTCTTAGAGTTCGTAGAGCTTCTCGAGCTCTTTAAAGTCAGGATTTTGATTGGCTGTCCATGTTTTTTATTGTTCATCAGCTGGAAAAAATAGTTCTGAAGGTGATTCCAATGATATTGTGGTTATCAATAAAGCTGTGCTATGGACTTCCCTATTCTCTGAATTAGAACAATTATTAAAATGTTATAGTTATAGTTATCGTCCTTGGTGTGAATGGGCCTTTACAAATGACTTAATATAGTTTGATTTTTCAAAATTTTTGTTGTTTTTAATAAAAATAAAAGGCATTTTACAAAATTGCTTACAACTTGTTTTTTTATTTATTCACTTTTGTAAAGAAAAAAATATATAATGCACTATATAGTTTTTTTTTTTGTAGAATAGTGTTGACTTGTGGTCAGAGCTCACAATTGTTTTGCTAATCCAGTGCATTGCTGGAGAGTCACGGCTTACTGTGCCAAAGGTTAAAAGAGGACATCAGGAAACACAGTCATGTGGACACTATTTTGTTGCCTTGGAAACGTGCCAGAGATTCCTACTCAATCAAATGTTTTAAAGGGATGTTATACTTCTCAATTGGCAGTAGAGACCAGAATCTACATGTTAATAGTAACAGTTATCTCAGTCTAATGTGTTTTCTGTGCATTGAGCTAAGAGGAAGCAGGCAGCAAGACAAGGAATAGAAAACATTATCTGATAAGGTCTGTTTACAGATTTGTCTAGTAGTTGTTTATTGGTCATACATTTCCAAGAATTGCATCACCTTTGTATTGTGTGACTTATTTGTCTCCTCACTATCACATTGTAATAAACATATGACATAAAAATTTTGATTTTGACTTTAGGTCAGTTTCCAGAGCCAGATGAAGTCAAGACAGTAACTTTTCTTCATAGATGTTTTATAACAAATGTTCTCTTCAATTAATCCATTGTGCAAATGTTGAAGATTTTATTATTTAGAAACTAAGTAATTTAGCTATATAAGAATACACAATTATTTCTTGTATGAGTTATTTCCTCTAATACGACTCTGTCTAGGTGACTTTGAAAGCTGCAAGACCTTCTGTAAAAAGACCATGAATGTCAATTCTTTTCTCAGTATGGCACATGGTACAAGACCTTCACCCAAAACTATCAATAAGTGTATGACCATCTTTAAAAAGGATGTATGTATATAACTCTGAATCCCAAAACACTCGGGAACGCTAGAAGGCCGGAGGGCCAGAGCGTTAGAGCGCCGTTCTATGCAACGGAACGGCATTCGAAAATAAAGTCTAATTATTTCTGGCATCAAAGATCTCTCATCAAAGTTATTTTACAGAACAATTGAAACCACTTCACAAATCAGTAAATATTAGTTAGTTGCCATTTTCCCCTTGGTCTGTTTCACTGCTTGCAGACGTTCTTTGTAATGTACTGCTCTGCCTCATTAAGTGTTATTTGATTTTTGTCTTTGTTTTTCTCCCCCCAACCCCCCCCCAACCCCCCCCCCCCCCCCCCCCCCCCCCCACACACACACACACACAGCTAACATAGAAGAACTTAAAGGGATAGTTCATCCAAAATGAAATTCCTGTCATCATTTACTCACCCTCATGTTGTTCCTAATCTGTATGACTTACTTTCTTCTGTGGAACTTAAAAGTAGATATATTTAAAAATGTTAGAAACGAGATCACTTACCATTAACTTAGATTTTATGGAGAGAAAAAAAAGACAATTTCTTAAAATATCTTGTATTATGTTCCAAAAAAGAAAGAAAGTCACACAGGTTTGGAGTGACATTAAGGTGAATGAATAAATGACAGATATCTTTCCTTTTTTTTTGTGAACTATCCTTTTAAAGCTGAAAACTTAAGGATATTACTTCTAGTGCTGTGGATAAAGAGGAAATATTACATTCTATTCTGAGGCCTTCTGACAAACAAATGGATTTAGATAAGATGCAATGAGTCTTCCAGGACAAGAAGAAAATTATTTGAGCTCCTTTGTCTATTGTAGTCAAATGACTTCATAGTAACTGTGTTCCGATCCAGAATTGCTGACACATTATAGTGGCTCTTAATGACCATCAACATTGCTATTATTAGTCTCTGTTATAGTGTTTCTGAAGTTATTCACTAGGAACATTTTTGCTCTAATGTATGACAGTGAGAATAGAAAGAGAGCTTGGCTCTGTAGATAAGACTCTACAACCAAACATCCTACAACATGATGTGTCTCTTGTTGTTGCTTTGTTTTACTCCCATGATGTGCATGACCCAATCCTTTTCTGCTTTTTTCTGTTTTCCATTGCCTTTTGCAAAGACTCATGGGAGGATTTCACAGATTTGGTGGAGCAAATGCAAATGCTTGATGAGTTTAAAGGTGCGTATGGTGGCATCACTCTCCCCAGTCCACCTCATCCCCGCCTCGGGCACCATCCTAAAATCACAGCAGGCGTGGCCGTGCTGGCCTGTCTTTACTGAACCAGCCTCCCTGAACAGCACATTCGCACCACAGCTTCCAAAGCTTTACCTTCTTCATGTTCTTTTGTTGTTTTCTTTATCTGTCTCTTTTTCAATGTCTTATCTCCCTTCCTGTTTTTTTGGTTTGAAGTTTCCGTCAATAGCTTTGTGTCTGTTTTTTATTGCAAGCTATCTTTGTAGCTAGCAGAATATCTGGCTACCCATTTGGCTGGAATCCTCTTGTCTGGCCTGTTTTCTTTGGCTGTCTCACTGCCCCACCCCATTCTCTGGCTGATTTGACTTTTTTATTGCATGGTTTTACCAGCATTCATGATAAATTTCTGGCTCTTTAGATTTTCTAAGCTCTTCAGAGCTTCTAAAAGACATTAAATGTTTATGATTCAGAGACTTCTTATATATCGATAAGAAAATTTGTCTTTACAGACAGACTTTTTTTGTTGTTGTAGTTTGTGTAACCTTTGGCTTGAGTAGCGATGGCTAGACTCACTCTGTCCTGTGTGACTGTGTGAAGCTACACCAAGAAGGTCTTTCATTCGTACCTGTTGAAAGCCGTCTGTTGGCTTTCCTGTTAATTTCATGGCCTTTGAATGTCTTCGTTTTTGTCTTTGCATTAGCGATTCTATACAATGATATCAAGGTTTTTGAACGTCTTAATTTTTAACTTTGTATTAGGGAGTCAATGTGCTTTGAAAAATGACCAAATGAAAAGTAATGAGATGTTTAATTTTTGAGCTATGTAAATGCACTGAGATAATGAGAAATTTGACTAAATGCCAAATTAACTCATCTTGGCCCATTTATAAAGTCAACCCAAGCAAAGGAAAATACTTTTATCAGTCTTTCTCTTTCCCATTGCTGTGCTCATAAAAAGGTCACTGCTATTTGCTTACAGACATAGATTGAGAGTCTTGATGATGAAATGATTGCATTACTGTGGGTGTGTTTTGGATCAGACAGGGTGAGGCTTGAGAACTGAAAATTGATTTACTATAGTTTATGTAAGTTGTCATGCATTGTAAGGTTGGATGAAGAGTATTTTGAAAACAACAGCAAACAAAACGATAATTTGTTCTATCAAGACGCCCTTTAATCTGAAAATTTGATTGCATGTTGGAATGCAATCAGTCCACATCTGATGCATTTCAAATGGCATCAACCAGATTTTTTTTGTTTGTTTTTTTGCCAGGTTTAGAGGAAACCATGTAGTCGTAGTCAATGGAAAGTTCTCTAGTCCAAACTCTCATAAACTGCTTTCATATCATGTTAAATACTGTGTGTAGGAGAAGTCACAGTGAGAGAATTGTATTATATCTAACATAATGTTTGAATTTCTGTTTTACTCCAGATCCCAAAGATCCCATTGCCATCGAGAGGCTTAACCTGATGAACATGGCCAAGCTGAGCATCAAGGGCTTGATCGAGTCCGCATTGAACTTGGGCCGCACGCTTGACTCAGACTATGCCCCGTTGCAGCAGTTTTTTGTCGTCATGGAGCACTGCCTGAAACATGGACTAAAAAGTAAGCAGAAAAAATCCCAACCATAATTCCACTGTCCGCAGAGTAATCTCTGGTCATCATTTATGTCCATTACGTAATAATAACATGATCATTTGTTCATTAATTTTGACAGTTACTGATTGCACAGTACTTTGCTGTGTTGTGTATACCAATTATAATCCCGTAAGTACAGTGTACCAGTATGTTTTGTTTTGTAATGCTTAACCTTGACAGTTATTGTGCAACCATGGTTGGGACATTTAATGTACAGTACAGTGAATCCAAGTCTTTAACATGTTTATTTCTTTGTCTCAGTCTGTCTCCAGGTTTTCTTTTAATAAAGGTCTCCTGTTTTTTTTTTTTTTAGGTAAGAAGACGTTCCTTGGTCAAAATAAGTCTTTTTGGGGTCCTTTGGAGCTTGTAGAAAAGTTGACTCCAGAAGCTGGTGAGATCACAGCCAGTGTCAAAGACCTTCCTGGGCTCAAGTAAGAAAACATCTTCAACCTGAACGTGGTATTTTATTTTGTGTTTCGAAATCTGAAGTTGTTCTTTTATCTCAGAACCCCGTTAGGAAGAGGCAGAGCATGGCTTCGCCTGGCCTTGATGCAGAAGAAGCTCTCAGATTACATGAAGACCATCATCAACCGAAAAGACCTGCTCAGGTACAGTTCCTGCCTTTGGTCTTTAATATAAAAGCTGTAATTGTGGTCTTGCAATCCAGTTTTTCAGCGTCTTATATTTGCTGTTGTTATTTTCCTCAGTGAATTCTATGAGCCCAACGCTCTTATGATGGAGGAGGAAGGAGCCGTGATCGCTGGGCTGTTGGTGGGCCTGAATGTCATTGATGCTAACTTGTGTATGAAGGGAGAAGATTTAGACTCACAGGTTTGTTACTTTTTACTGAACACAAGCAATGGAGGACAACAGATGATAGAACTACTTTGATGTCAATTTTATTCTCTAAAGTGTGCTTGCCAAAAAGTTAATTTATTTGTTTTTACAGGGTAATAAGATCTCTTTTACTCTGTTTATAGGTTGGAGTCATAGACTTTTCCATGTATCTGAAAGATGGTGCGCACAGTAGCAAAAGCACAGAGGGGTAAGTCTAAGTTCAACTTCCTCAATGGAAGCTAGTTGTTTTAGTCTTGACAGCTTTTGGACTGCTTCTAAAGCTGCTCTTTGCTTGCAGCGATGGACAGATTACAGCTATTCTTGACCAGAAGAATTACGTGGAGGAACTGAACAGACATTTAAGGTGCAGTTGCTTTACCCAACATCAGGCTTGTGGGTTGTGATTGTAAGTAGCTGCTCATTTGGAAACCATTAGCAATCTCACATTGTCACTTTTAATTCCCCTTTCCCAGTGCGTCAGTGAATAATCTGCAAGCCAAAGTGGATGCGCTGGAAAAGTCCAACACAAAACTTACAGAGGAGGTGGGTTATAATTATAACTTTATGGATTACTGAAGTTTATGGGAAATACATGACTGATAAATGATTTAAATGAAATAGAACTGAATTCACACTACCGTTGAACAGTTTCTTATGCTCACCAAGGTTGAATTTATTTGATCAAAACAGTAAACAGTAAAAACAGTTAAATTGTGAAATATTATTACAATTTAAAATAACTGTTTTAAAATGTATTTTATTCCTGTGATGGCAAGGCTCAATTCAGTTATTCCTCCTGTCTTCAGTGTACCATGATCCTTCAGAAATCATTCTGATACGCTGATTTGCTGCTCAAGAATTTTTCTTCAAAACAATTTCTCATTATCAATGTTGAAAACTACTTGATTTTTGACTTGGTTTTGTGGAAACTTTGGTACATCGTTCAGGATTCTTTGATGAATAGAAAGTTCAAAAGAACTGTATTTGTTTGACATCTTTTGTGAAATTATAAATGTTAAACTGTATTTAATAAATCAAATATAATGTTCTTGTTACTTAGCTTGCTGTCGCAAACAACAGGATCATCACTCTGCAGGAGGACCTGGAAAGAGTGAAGGAGGAAAGTTCTTACTTAGTGGAGTCTAGTCGCAAGGTGAACAACATTGTGTTGAACCCACAGTAATATCATTGAAGTACTGACTGTCAACAATCATTCAGTCAAACAACAATGATTGACTGCATGTTACTCATTATTTAAAAGTAAACCACAAGCTTACTTTTGTAAGAACAAACTGAGTTCACAGTCTGCAGTCATAACATTGTTTTGGTTGCGCTTTGCTTTGTTGTCTGATATTTGACCTATGTTCCTCCTGAAGGCATCAAGGGTAGATGGTACTGCAAACGGTCAAGTGCTCGGAGAAACCCGCAAACAGCTCAAAGAGGAAACTCAGCTCAGACTGGTGAGTAAAACATGAATGCCTGTGTGTGAATTGTTCATCTTCAAATTCATCTCTAATGTGGGTTCTTCAAAGAATCGAGTCTGAGTTCTTTCGAGAAGTCTTAAGAGCCGGTGTGTGTGTCTGTAGGATGTGGAGAAGGAGCTTGAGGTGCAAATAGGGATGAAGCAGGAGATGGAGTTGTCCATGAAGATGCTAGAGAAGGACATCTGTGAAAAACATGACGCTTTGGTGGAGCTCAGACAGCAGTTAGATGAACTACGTACACTCAACCATGAGCTCTCCGTTAAGTCACAGGTATGAGAGAAAACAAAACAATTTACAGGTTTATCATGGGAGCTGCTTCTCAAGTCTCAACAAAACACACTCTTAATTATTTATTTATAAAGACATACAAAAGCATTGTGTAAGCACCCATATTAACAGGTTAACCTTTAGCGGAGTGAAAACGAAGTGATTGTATTTGACACTGCCAATTTAAAGAAGAAAGTAGACGTACGGTGGCAAGTCACATAGTGTGTCGAACTTGGCAGAAGACTTTTAAAAATGTACTAGTGTAATCTAAATATTTTTTTGCGATATATACTTTTTACGAAGCAACATAAAATAATGGGGTAGCTAACCATCCAGTGTTTAAAAATGCAGGACTTTCTATTCATTTGTCTGAAAACCTTCTGCTGCATCACGTGGCTTTTATGTGAGGAATTGTTAATAAGATTAAGAACATTACAACTGCATTAGTACTGCTTAAATCTAGTGTAGCAAAACTGCATTTATTTTTGATGTAGCATGTTATTGGTGTGTGTCTGGCCTGTAGAGCTCAGAGACCGGTGCAAAACAGAAGAGTGACATCATCAGCCGCTTGGAGGAGAAAACAAACCAGATGGGGAGCATTATTAAACAGCTGGAGAGCAGGTGAGCACAGCACAGCATTTACACATGACATGGATACTGTAAAAACAAAGTCTTAAGAGCACTAGTGAAAAGGCCTCTTGTTTCTAAAATCTGATTTAATTATTTTATTAGTATCATAATTGTAGTGCTAAGTAAAAATGCAAAGGAAGAACATCTGACTGTCTGTCCAAAGTCAAATTATCAATGCCACAATTTTTATTATTTGATCTATGACCTAAAAATAGTCTTGATTTAAAAGAAATTAGATTTTGAAACCCAGATGTTATGCAGATAGAATATAGAATAATATAATTCAGTGATCATGCTTAATTGATTTTACATTTGATTTATCGTTAATATATTATGACTGAACATCAACTAAAGAACAATTTATATATTTAATAATTATGTACTGTATATATTTATAAATTAACATTTAAAGGTGCCTTATGTAATATTGACAGCTAGCGGTTGAAATGGGTACTACAGTCCAAATTCAAAATATTGGAGAGGGTTATTTCTCCCGCCCGCTCCTCCTCAGACTTGACGCTCACGCGGGTTGCCAGTTGAAGGACATGCAACAGGAACGAGTGCAATTGACAATGGAAGGCAATGAGCCTAACACTGTAAGTTTATGAGTTGATTTATCAGCGTTTTAATATGCCTTTGTTCATAGAGCTTTTTAGATGGATGGTGAGGCTCTTTAGTCTAGTATAATCTGCGATCTCTGACCCAGTTAGTTTGCTGGCTTCCATGGCTACAGTACTGGCAACCTGGGGTGTCGAAATACTATTGGGTAATTGGCAGTGGGCGGAATTACACAGACCAAAACAAAAACAGACATTCTGACATGGAACGTACATTTCAAAGTAGAATACGTGGCTGTAGCATAGTTTTTCTTAGACACTAGTTTGTGAACTTGGCATGTTTCCTAAATATCTGCAAACATATGGTATTTTTATGCTATAGTACAGTAAAACAAAATTACATATATGGCACCTTTAATCTAAAGTATGCTTTAAAATGATTTGTAGTTAAAGTCCCCCTTTAATCAATAATTATATCCCTTAAAACTCATCTTGATCACCAAAATGACATTCCTTGAAAAATATTTCTTCATGCCTTAAAATAGCTTGAATGTAACTCTACACCCTTGCTTCATTTAGTATACGTAGATTCGCCTCCACTCACTCGCACCAGCTCAGAGATCCACTCGTTGACGATCACACGTTGACGTAAGGTAGTTTGTGACGTCAGAAACACCAGCGATTTCAAACTGCGTTTATGAGACTGTCTTTGGTTCACTGCAGTTTTAAGGAGAAAATACTCAGCAATGGTGTTTACTTATGAATTTGCACATGGTTTGTCTTAAAGCGTATTAAAAACCCCTCATAGACATATAAACAACATTAAAATCTTGATTTGGACCACAGGTGGACTTTAACAATATGAATCTAAAGTTAACACATTGAACCATATTGTAAACTATACTGTGTTACTATTTTTTTATAGCAAATGAGATTTTGAATCATAAACTTTCAAGGTGGATTTTTGAATCCCACTGTTTATAACAATAATTTTCCAAGCATGGATTGTTCAGGGTGGGCAGATTTCAGATCGGTGATCAAGATTGATCATGACTAAGAGAAAGTGCAAATCACATACTGTATATAGAGCACAAATCAGGGCACTAATAAGACAAGTCCACTCTTTCCTGTTTCAATTTTTAGAGAAACATTGCTGCCTCCCACAGGTCGTCAACAGTCTGTTTCTAAAAATAACTTCTGCTCTCTGTCTCTGTCTTCTCTGAATCCCTTCTTCTCTTTTACCTGTTCATTTGACATTTGTCGCATGCTCATTCTCTTGTGTTTCTACTCATTTTTCCTGAGCAGTGAGAACGACATGGCTAAACAGGCACGAAGCTTGAACACAGCTGCTGGAAAACTCCTTCAGAGGCAGCAATAAAACGATCACAAACACCGGATAGTTTCCAAAAAACTAAAATCTGATCTTCAGTTTGATTTCGCATAACATAGATGACTAGGGTATTTATTTTATTACTGGGTGTCAGATCCTTTGCCGTTATTTTGTCTTGGAACCGGACTGAAAACTACAGATCTTGCTTCTGCGACAACCCTCATTTTTCAATATTGTATGCCTGATCCAGTGCTCCTGTCTCTAGTCTCCCTCTGTATGTTTTAACCGAAGTAAAATGCAGCTGTTTTGGCCAATCTTAGAATTAAGATGGCAGACGTTAATTTTAAGTAATGGAAATGCATCTCTCTTATATCTCTACTTCTCAAAACTGAAAAAAGAGGATAGCAGGACACTTCTCAAAGTTGGTGCATTATAAAAAACCATAAAACACTTCAGTCCAGCACGGGGGAAACATTCCTAACAAAAACGTACAATCGTCTTATACTCTATAGTCTATGAAAGTATGCAACACCATATTATTCGGTTAATTTTGGTTGATCTCTCAAAAATCTTGCTTAAGTTTGATGATGTTGAGTGCTTTGGATGCCCAAGCTAAACAAATGAACTGAATATGTTTCTTTCAGGCATATTCAGGAGATTATGTTAGCTTTTTGTTTTTGCAAGAAATGATGTTGAGTGCAAGATTGCGTGCCTGAATTATTTTACAGCTTATTGTAAACTTAATTGAAATCTGAATTTGATGCAGTGGTAGTTTGATGCCAAATGTCGAAGCTTTGGAAAGATATTTGTTACACCAAGCTTTACAGAGTCTGCAAAAAGTCTGAATGAAATCCTCTAATTTGTGAACGGACTGAAGTGTATGTAGACATAATATAGATGTGAACTGTAGTACAAATATAGCTTAATAAAAAAAAAAAATCAGACACTTGTCAGACTGCTTTGTCTTCTTGAGTATTGACAGTTTCTGCTCTAGTCACACGTTTCCTCCTGTCCTCTCTAGCTGTCTTTTAAGTTCCTCCCTCAGTTCTTTTTTATGCTTTTACCTTCTTCATTTTTCCATGGCTTTTTAGTTTAGTTAAGTTTTCATTTCACCTCATTAAGTTAATGTGGCCCAACTTCAGATGTAAGAAGGCAGAAAGAGAGCGGGACCTGGCGGATGAGGCCAATCGACTGTTCAAGGAAGAGTTTGGGGACAAGATTGCGAGTCTGCAGCAAGAGGTTGAGCAGTTACGACGGCAGAGGTACTGAGAATATGTTTTTTTCAGTGGTTAATATCTAGAAAGCAAAAGATGGTTCGTTATTAATTGATTCATTACGCATCATGAACTAATATTGAATAATAATGCTAATTTCTACATTTACAGTACTGTTGTTCAAGAGATTGGTGTTAGATTCAAAAATACTAAGCAGCACAACTGTTTTCAACATTGATAATAATAATAAATGTTTCTTGAGCAGCAAATCAGCATATTAGAATGATTTCTGAAGGATCATGTGACACTGAAGTCTGGAGTAATGATGCTGAAAATTCAGCTTTGACATCACAGGAATACATTACATTTTACAATATATTCAAATAGAAAAGTATGTAATAATCTTTTACAATATTACAGTTTTTACTGTTTTTTATAAAAAATATATACATTTATTGTTAAACCAAATATGAATTTATTTATAAATATAAATGTTATTATCATTATTTAATTGTTTATATACTGACTGAAGTACACAAGTTAGTTGTCGTTATGATTGTATCAGATGCCACGGCTAATGTTGTGGAATTTATAATCATCGCCTCACGAAAGAGTTATGAAGACCTTGTCTTTCTTGGTGTGATAGATGGATTTTGGAGCAAGAGCTCAAGAAATGGAGAGAGCATCCTGGAGGCCAAACTTCTGAAGCTCTGTTAGGAAAAACGCCTCCGCAGAGAGACATGAGGCAGCACGTGGATGACATCAGAAAGGCGAGACCTGCTTTCCACCTATCGTGCCGTTCAGTTGCTTTCACTAAATGTAGTGTGCTGTTCCCTGAAATTCAGTCTTTTTGTTTTTATATAGGAGTTAGAGTCTGTCAAAAAAGAAAATTATACATTGCGTACTGCGCTTGAGGACAAGTCAAGTCTAAGTTCCAGTTTGTAAGTCTATCTTAAATGCAGAACCAGTTGCATCCAACTGAAATTATTTACTTCAATGTTATCAAAATGAAACTAAAACTGTCTTTCTCTCAGGACACTGTCACATGAAGATGAACAGGTACATTTGATCAGTAATTCTTCTGTTTTATCTTTTTTGTAAGTTCCCTGCAATCATTTCTTATTTTAATATTCATGAATTTCTTATTTGATAGGACCAGTTTCTTTGTAAAGATGTTGACCCTTCCATCTGCCCGATGTGTGAAAATCAAGACTCTCTGACTACACCCAAGGTACAAAAGCAATCCAACTCTAAATTCATTAATTAAATAGATACAAATGTATTTTATTCAGCAAGGACACGTCAAAAGTGACAGAAAAGACATTTGACATGGTACAAAATATTCCTGTTTAAAATAAATGCTGTTCTTTTTAACTAATTAGCCAAAGACTCCCAGGGATTAAAGTTCTCCGTCGCTACGACGGATTTCCGTTAATTGCAGCGGGTCTATGACGGATATCCGTCAATTGCAGGGTTCCCGTCTGTCCTTATGTCTTAAATTAACTTTTCATAATTTTAAGGCCGTAAATAGGCTTTCATTTCGCAAACAGTGTGATAAATGTCTTAATTTTAGTTGGAATAGGTCTTAAATTAAGGAAAGATGATGCATATTCACCCTGCTGAGGGGGGATGTGATAAAGCCTGGAGTGGAGCAAAAGCACGTTCCTCTCTCCACTCTAAGCATTCTGTAATCACTTTGCTCATGGTCCACTCCGGTTTTTCAATTCCCGCTCACGGAAAAACTGCTCCCTGGACCCTGTTCACTCAATCTTGTGCAGGCGAGGCTACAGCTCGTTTGCTGTGGTCCCATGATAGAAAACAGAACGCGGGTCAATATTGGTCGTTTCTCAATACCAAGTACGCAAACTTCGGACTTGCGTCCTTGGTAGTTCGGACTTGCCAAGTTCGACTCAGGAGAACAAACTCCCGAGGACGAGAGGACGCTGCTAACAGCGCGTTCTTGATCGCGTCACTCAGCACGCGGCTACTCCGGTTATCAACTCTGCCTTTTTTCATCAACACCACTGTGCCCCTTTTCTTTTATAAATGAACATAATTATTATCATAAACATACACAAATGTGGTTCAGGCAACGCACATTGATTTATCATATAGTTATAATAACACGAAATATAGCTAAAACACAAACCTGCTTCTTTTTGTTTTCATTTTAAAAATATGAAACATTATTTATCATTAAAACTGACATTTAACAAACAGACAGGGTTGTATCGTTTTATTGTATTATGCGTACACATACAGTGAAGAGAATGCATAATATAATATTTTATATATTTTAGAATATATAAAATTACACAACCATGTCTCTTTTTTGTTAAATGTCAGTTTTAGAGCTAATATCCCGTTCAAAAGTAGTAGCCTAATAGGTAGGCTATAATAAGCTATAGAATGAGAAATAAAGCAAACAATTCAATTAAACATAAGTCAGCGCTGTAATAGGCTACAAAGTTAAAGTTAAATATAGCCTACATAATAAAGTTATACAACTTCACTTTGCCCTCAGCCAAAACAATTTGCCATGGCACAAACTATATATTAATATAGTTTAGCATTGTTTGGTCTCATAAGATAAATAAAAACATGCACTGAAAAGTTATGTAGATGGTTGATTATTTGTCAAGATAAGTAATTGTTTTTCATAGATTAAAATAGCTTTTAAATTACTCAATATTAGATCGGTTTTAAACATCTTCCCTTAAAACGCTATTGGTCTCGACTATTTAAATAAAGTTACAGGAATATGACTTGGCCTGAAAAAAATTTCAGTCAGAAGAATTTTTTTCACTTTAATCCCTGGACTCCTGAAAAAAATATCAGTTTTCAAAAAATATTAAGATGCACAACTGTTTTTAATATTGATTATTAGAATGATTTCTGAAGGATCATGTGACACACTGAAGATTGGAGTAATGGCTTCTGAAAATTCAGCTTTACCATCAAAGGAATAAATCGCATCTTAAAAAAGAAAAGTTGTTATAATAGTAATTCACATTATTAGTTTTAACCGGTATTTTTGTTCAAATAAATACTCATAAATTAAATTACACATACTTTTGTTCTATCTATCCATATTCTTGTTTTTCCCCCCTTAATGACTAAAGCACAACATAATACATATTGAGCACTGTTGTGATTTTACAGTACTGTGATCGTCAGTATTAGAACTGTTTTACAAGTGGTTTATCTTTTGAACTATTTCAGAGGCAGTGCAAGAACTGCAGTGGCGTGTTCTGTGAGAACTGCATGGCTAATGAACTCCCTCTGCCCTCCTCCATCAACCCTGAGCACGTGTGTGACGTCTGCTACTCACAGTTACTGCAGCAGTACGGGTCCTCCCCATCCTGAGGTCGAGCACAGACTGTCCTGTCAGTAGCTTTAACGGTTTATCAACGTAAATGGTGCTGTACATAAATTGCCCATCACATTCTGGATCATCTTATCAGTTTCGGGCATCTCAATCATACAACATACCAGTACATTTTGGTTTAGTTTTTTTTTTTTTTGCACATAACATTTGCCAAAAAGGGATGATTTTTACCAGCTCTTTGTTGGAAATGCTTTAAGAACGTATAATTCTTGCGGATGAGTGAAGCTGTCCACCAAGTGGATTTATGCAGTTCTTGTACTTGAATTGTCTCCATCAATTAATATTGCTAGTAAGATGATACAATAACATAATAGTGATGTCTTAATAAAAAAAAAAAAACCTGAATTAAGATGATCGATTGTAGACAGGATAGTATTTTCAGCTTTTTGAAAACTATGCACTGAAGTAGGCACATACATTAACATTTTAAACTCTTCGAGTCCAACATTCATAAATTGTGAGAAAAGATACAGTTCAGACAAAACAGCAAATTATGGAACACTACATTAAAATGTTATGAAATAATGAGATAAAAGGTAGTTTTATGCCTGCCATGTAATGTATTTTATTATTATTATTATTATTAGCTATGCAATAAAATGTTATTATAAAGTGGATTCTTCAGTCTAAGCAAATTTTATACATGACCTATATAAATGCATGAACAAACATTCATGGCAGAATGGCTTGGTAAGCCTGGGATAAACAACAATTATATCTATATTTGAAGTGCATGAAAGATTTCACAAAGTTACAAGTACAATGATGGAACAGGTTTAATTTTTTTAAACATTGGACACTTCCAATACACATGACTATTCTGTTAACATTGTTTTGATCTGAAACCAAGAAATAACAGAACAGGAAATATCTGTAAAGTTCTCTTTTAATGTTGGCTCTTTTATGTATTCTTGTAATATACTCATACATTGAATAACTTAAATACATTAGGATGCATTTAAATACAGTTTACTTTCGTCCTATTGTTCCTCCCTTGACGCTGATGAATTGAGGAACAACTCAATATATCGCTCATCTGGGTGACAGAAAAACATACACAAACAAAAAACATGTTAATCACTTCATGTTTATATTAAACATTTTGGGCCACATTTGGGTTATTTCAGAAGATCACACATATTCATTGCTTACTTAAATACTCTCTGTCTTTGGACATGGCTGACACAGCATCCTGATGTGTTTGGAAGTAGGCTTCTGCCTCACCGGTGGGTCGTCCGTTAGAACTGTACTCTACAAGAACCTTCACCAGTCTGATGGGAGCGAAAAACTGGAACACAAATTACACCTCGGTCAAAGGTCAAATAAGTTTTTAATAATTACATAAACTATTAAAACCTCTAATTAATATTACACTCCTCTTGACCACCTTACTGACAGTAAAACACATGAAGAGCAAAAAAAAAAAAATCATGCTATATCTTAAATAGAATATATTCAATATAACACTTTACCTTTACAATGTCCTCTCCTGTGGCCTCATATGGCAGACCTCTCATTTGAACAAGGTTCACTGTTGCTGATATAGGGCTAGCATTCGCTGTGAACAAAAATAAAGTCAGGGTCTCTGCTAGGTTTTTACAATCAAATTTAAAACTTTTAAAGATAAAATTTATACGGTGTGCAGGGTAGCGCAATGTCTATGGTAACATACTAAACCGGAAAATGATTTTTGATACCATGATTTAAACAACTTTACAACTCAAATACACTTATGACGTTTTATAAAATGATAAACCTCCATTTTTTAAGAATAGGTCAAAATTATAAATTATATTTCATTTTTTATATATAATATATTCCTAATTGTTTATATTTTTAGAATCCACATTAGCATCCATTTAGCATTTAGGACACTGGGTATGCCGTGTAAAATGCTGTGAGTTTCGTATTGGTCTAGACCAGGGTTATTCAATTAAAGTTCCAAGAGGTCCAGTCTCTATATTTCCTTCACAGCGGAGGTCCGGACAATACTATTTTGGAACGGTTCTACATTTCCATTGGGGCAGCCGTAGTACTATGTAAAAGAAAAAATCCTAAACACTCAAAATAGTCATCAAAGATGAGAATCTTGTGCCCCGAGAGCTAAAGCAACAATGTTTTTTTTTTATAATATATATTTACCAAAAAAAAAGTCATATCCCAACTAGATACGAATATAAAAAGGTTAGATCAGAGGTTTTATCAGGCTATTTTTATTGTTGTTATTATTTTACATTTAGACACTTATGTGTGTTATGGCACATAGAAGGTCTGATAAAACTGATAAAGACTGATAAAACATACTGGTGTAGGGGTTTACCTCAAGAACAGTATCCATTTTTATATTTTGCTTAAAGTAATAAACTACTAAAAACAAACAACTTGCATAAACACAATAATCAAAACTCTCATGAACAAAAACAAAGTTAACAAGTAATTGTTTTGTCTTTCCTTGCCACCTCTAAATAATTTCCTAAATTATAGCATTGTTTATGAAATGCTGATTAATAATGCTAAGTGTATGGGGAAAACATCAAAACATTTAAAGGTGCCACAAGTTAACTTGTCAAAAACCTGGTTTAGTCAAACGGTCATAGTCATATGACAGATACAAACAATTGTATTTGCTGGCTGCATTCTCGTTTTCTGCAGCGTTTTAGTAAAAGTATCTATTTTGCTGCTTACTGTGGTTAAAATAACCGCATCATCTGCAGCTCTTAATGTGGCGCTTTAGCATCTTCAGTGGGAGAAGCAATGCGCAAAGAGCGAAAAGGGCTTGAATGAAGCGCATTTGGCTCTAGATAAAAATATTAGAAGATGTAGCGCTGAAAGGTCATTACTGTATACGACCCTTGTGGTGTGAACCACTCGGTTGTTTTGACACGCTGCCGGCTTTGAACTGTAGAAATAATATAATGTTATATTATGTCCCGCAGTCCGCATGGAACCAGGCCATGGTCCTCCATTTGAATACCACTGGTCTAAACTAAATTAAAACAGCGGACGGGCTGAATGATAATGAAAATTGATTAATACAATGTATTCAAACTTTTTATGGCCTTAAATTTGATTTGAATGAATTTGAACTGAATTTAAGACTTTTTAAGGACACACGGAGTCCTTGAAAGATGCTTTGGAGTGCACACAGTATACAAGATAAGTAATCATTTTTAAAGTCTGGATGTTAAGGGACACTGCAATAAACATCTTACCTGTTTTTATTTTGCGGGGCGTGTCCTCAGCTCCTGGTGTGGAAGCTGAAGTCTCATTTCGCCTACTTCCATACTGGACTTGGATCTCACTTTTGCTGCTGAGAAAAATCTCAACATACCTGCATATGAGGGGAAAAAAACTTTATAAACACAGATCCAAAACATTTTAGTACATCTTAAATATTTTTGGCATGACACCGTTTTTTAACTAAAAACGGAAAACTTTTTATGCGTTTTGGCCGTTCATTTACACGACAACAGCATTTTGGGGTCCTGAAAACAGGTTTCAAAGTACACATTTTTTGAAACCGATGCCATCGTCTTCATCTGTGTAGACTAAAAAACACAAATTTGTGAAAACTGTGACATCATGTACATGTAGTCTTTCTTTACAAAGTGACATCAACATGGCATGCATAATACAGCGTTTTTAGTCGTTTTCACGGATCGGTGTGAACGGGGATCGTTGACTATGGTGTTGCCTGTACACGAAAAATGCAAAGGAAAAACTTCACTTTAAAGTAGGATAGTTGTCGTGTAAACTAGGGCTGGGCAAAAAAAAACTTTTTCGATGAATCGTTTTTTAAAATCTGGTCAATTCAAAATCGATTCTCAACGGCCACGAATCGATTTTTTCCATATTTAGGGCTCGCGGAGCTGCGTCCTCTCTCTGCACAAGGTAAGCGTCAAGCGCTGCAGCCGCCGATACACACTCGTGTTTAGGAGTCGGGACATGACGGAATATTCACTTGCACAATCGGGCCAGCATTGCATCGTAACTAACGTTTATCATTTTCACGTCTTTTTAAGTTTTATCAGTTTAAACATTCAATATCCCGTGCTCGCGCGCTCTCAGAGATGTTTCTCACTGCGTGCACATACATGTAAAGCCTAAATCCGCCTCACAAACAGCTCGCCTGTAACAAAAGTTATTTTTCGTGGATTATATCGCCTTAACAGTTAAAAACACGCAAAATTATGTCAAAACTTTGGTCTTGGTGAGTAACCTCGTAAAGACAGTCGGTTATGTCTTAAATAAGCATAAAACGCGTGTGACAGACAGTACAATGAAACGGTAATGGATCCGTGCACTAGTTCTTAAAGTGAACTCAGCCATATGTGTCTGTCACTAATTTTGTTGTCAAAACAACATAATACAGCATTAATTTGTAAGGAATCAGAATTAATAGCCTATGTATTTAATTCAGTCAGGACTAAAAGACTATCCAGTGTTATTTTGCATTGGATTACATTGGTGTCTGTAGTATTTCTGACCTACCCAAAAAACTTTCCTTTTTATGTTTCTTTATTTGTGTCTTTATTCTATTGTATTTATTTGTGCTACTTTTTTCAATTTAATTCAAAGATTGAAATCAAGCTTCCATGTGTTGCTTAAACTCTTAACAACAAAATTACCCCATTGTAAAAACAAACATTTAGGTTAGATCAATGTAATAAAAAATTGTCTAAAAAATGATAACTGATATTTATTTATCCATCTATCTTAAACATAAAATAACCTGATCCTGTTTGATCAAGGCGTGCGACTGTTCTGACTTGTCCAATTTTCAGCATCAATTTTGCATCTTGCATCAAAATCCTGTCTATTCATTGTATGTGTATAGTGTACCTAAAATTAAAAAGAGTTTTATATACAGGTTTGTGGCTCTTAATTGCTTTGTATTAATAAACCACTTGTAAACTTATGTCCACTGTTCTTTTTTAAATAAATATAGGATTTGTATTACATCTATATTCATTAGTCGAATCGAGAATCGATACAGGAATCGAAATTGAAAATCGAATCGAAATCGAATCGAGAATCGAAATCGAATCGAGAGCTTGGGAATCGAAACCTAGGGCTGTCGCGGTTATGGATTTCCCTTGCGGTAATGTTGAGTGGCTCAATAGCGCGATATGCGGTATTACCGCCATTTATTTATTTAATTTATATGTATTTGTTGCTATATAAATAAAGTTTACGATGTGGACAAAAACGAGGACATTTTCAGTAACCAATGTAACCGAAACTAAACAGCGTCTATATGCGCATTGAAAGGCTTTCACTCAGCTCGCATATTGTTATGACAACGGACTTTGAGTGAGTCATTAAACAGTTCATTCAAACACATTCAAAAAAGGTGATTCAATAAAAGAGATGTAATGAAACAAGGTGTTAATTATTTTTAACTTTGAGTTCCACTTTTCAAGGCTCAGCTGAGCAGCAATGCGTCGCATGGGTAACACTGAAGCTGATGCTTCACTTAAATTAGAGACCAGCATTGATTCCGTGCGTGACTTGCTGATTTTATTTCCCCGCGGCTTCCTCGCGCTGTGGGATGCTGACCAGCGCTGCTGCTGACGCGCATTTATGGGAAATACCCGTGACGTGAACGTTAAAAGGACTATACGACAAATATTTCGCTTTCCTTTGACACGGCAACCTTTTCACGACTTCAAAGACAGACGCAGGTAATCGCACACGCTCTGCCGATCTCTCTCATTCACTGTCTGTGTGAAGCCTCTGTAGGCTACAAATCACCAAGATAAACAGTCTTTTTATCATTATGAACTTGTTCAACATTCAATACACATGCATGAAGTTCAAAACAAGAAGGGTATAGCCTTATAAAAAAACGTGAATATCGCAGTTGTTGCGGTTACGTGCAATCCTCTGCGGTTGACTTGTCAGAAGCGCGGTACTACAATATTGCGGTTATTGCGACAGCCCTATCGAAACCGAATCGAATTTGAACATCTGAATCGATACCCAGCCCTAGTGTAAACGTACCCTTAAAAGACTCATTCGAAGACAGCTGTGCAAACATATTTAACAGTTTCAAAGGAAACAAACATGCATAACGTATTCCTGAAGAACAATATAATTGCATTCTTTTGCGTCAAGAATTATTTGATATACCAACCTGTTTCCAATGACATCTCTGTCTCTCTTTAATGCCTTTTCAGCCATTTCCTTTGTGACAAACTCCACAAAAGCATCGCCTGAGTTTCTTCCTTTCCTGTTCAGGACTATTGTAACTCCATCTTTGACAATATCCAACCCTGTTTTGAGAACATCAAAACAGACAAATGAAGCATAAGGCTTTTATCAGTGCAATGATGTTCAAATGTCACATTATCTCTCACCAGAGAAAAACTGAATGATGTCTTTCTCGGTACAGCTGAAGGGAAGCCCTCTGAGTCGCACCACTCCATCTGACTCCGTAATCGGCTGTGTAGCCTTTAATATGGCTTCAGCATCTTTGTTTGTTATCTCATACACTGAAACACATGACACCAGTGTTCACTATATCAACTATGTACAATTAAAAACATGATAAATGCACACACACAAAAAAACAAGCATAGGGTATTTATTCAAAATCAGCTTACCCTCAACTAGGGCTGGGCGATAAAACGATAACGATAATTATCGCGATATCATTTTTCTCGATAAAACGATATCAAGAGGTCGATAAATGTTCGGTAATGTTTATGCGCCAAAAAGCGGAACGAAACTCATTTGAACCGCGCGCGCCTCACATAATGTTTATCCGCTCGGCTCAAAGTCCAAACGGCAGCGCGAGCTCACTAGAGCAGACGCGTTTACTCTGATCGGTCTCGCTCACGAGATCCAGTGTTCAGCGAAGAACACAAATGTCCAGTTTAAACCAGTTTAAAGGCAGATGAAACACCGCTGACAAACAGGAGAAACACTGCGCGCAACGATACAGTCAGAATCTGAATTGATACTGAATCCATTTAGCCTAACGTTACCATGGATTTACTGTAAGGTTAGCCTAGTAATATTAACTGCACCATGAAATGTGGGATATACATATGAATTGTATAATATTATTAATGTAGACAATGTATTAAATGACTAATGGAATATAATTACAGTATTTAATAATGTATTTAACTGTTAGGCTACTGTTTTTCATACAAATACCATAGAAACCATAAAGTTGCAGTTTGCCATGATAGTGAGGTGCTAAGTTATAGGCTATGCCTGGTTTTATCTGTGGTTATCATGATCTAAATGCATGATACTGGATGAACAATGGTTAATTTTAATAAAACTCAAACAGTCAGAATATTACATTTTACCAATAAAAAATGTGGTCGTTACATTTTTTTTAAAACAGATGTTACTGTTTTTATTAATGAACATAATTTTAACAAAGTAGTATTAGCTTGAGTTAGGATGCAGATTTACTGTCAACTCACTGTCAAATATGCATTTCGAGACAAAACATGTAATTTGAATATTGCAGCCAGCACTGCAAACTGTGCTGAAGAAATATTTTTCTATTCAGATATTTATTTTAAGGAAAAATGACAAATGTTTGAATGTTCTACCTCAGATTTGTGAAATTTTCACCTGTTTGGCAAGAGTTTGTCATGATATGTTCTGACAATAAAGAGTAACGTTAGTTTAAAACCACAATTAACGCTCTGGTTTATACAACTTTCACTTAGGAGCAAAAATATGCCTTTAAACTTGAAAGAAATAAAGATTTGACATTTATCGTGATAATTATCGATATCGACTGATATAAAAAAAGTTATCGTGATAATTTTTTTTGGCCATATCGCCCAGCCCTACCCTCAACATAGCGCTGTCCCAGGTAATGCTTGTGCTGATCCAATGCTTTGCAAACGTCCTCTTCATGCTCCAGCTCAATGAACGCCTGTCCTGTCGGCTTGCCGTTCCTGTTGAGAATTATATGGATTCCCTGAACTCCAGCTCGAATCCTACAATCTGGAAAAAAAAATAAAAATCAAACAATAAATAAATAAAGTAGAAAGTGTACTTGATGAGCAGATTATATCAGAACATCTTCAGGACAGCAACATCCATACAGTAAGGGTATATGTTTACTTAATTTCTGAATTACTAGAATTTCTAAGGCCTCTGAATTATAATAATGATAGTTCATACTTTTTAAGCAGGTAAAGGGCCTTTTAGTATAATTTTAATGACGTCCACATTCAGCTTGTGAAACATGTATTTTTGCTGTGAAATCTAATGATTTTTATAAATTAAACCCGAGAAAAAACTTTTATATTGCTATTAATATTTCAAGTGGAACATTTACTGGACTGAAGCAATGTGATTGTCCATACTATGGTCCATACATACAAATCATGTAAAAAATAAAAATTTGAAATATGTTATAAAAGGATTTCTGAGGAAAGTTTATTTTTTACACCTAGCACTGCATCATGGGCCAAAACATAAAACACATATGCAACATTTTTAAAAGATTTCGTTTATATATTTTGTCTAAATGTTCAATAAACGGTTTTATTTAAAATGATATTTCTGACTTATTTCATGTAACGCTTTTCAAGGTTAACAAACCTTCAACTGACCAAATCAAGTCAATATCCAAAATAATTTCTGAGACTGTAAAATATCAAAACAAGTACCAGAAAAGAAGTTTATTAAGTCCTCTGCAGTACATGACCAGGGAAGCCCCTTGACCTGGACGATGAACACTTCCTTTGCTTGGATCTCTGGCTTACGGCTGTATTCAGGTAGAGGTGGGTACTCATCGTCTTTAGATGGTGCCTAAAACATTAAAGAAATAATAACATGAGTAAACAGTTAAACAGTAAATTGTGTCTAGAACAGTATTGAAATGTTTGTACATAAATCAATCAGGTACCTCAATGGACAGGCTTCTTTGATATAATGTCCATGGATGCTTGAATTCGCGGTCAGCTAAATATCTCGCTGAACATGAATGAACATACCGACCTCGTGCTGCTGTAGACTGCGCAGTTTTGATATGAGTCTCCAGGCATGGAAACTGCTGCTGTCTTCTGACAGAGCGAACAAGAGAGAACAACAGTGCGCTCCTACTAAATGCAGACATCTTTTACTGTACAAAACTTCAACTTAAAACATGCGAGAAACCTAAAGTAAACAGACTCGGTCAACACAAGGTTTGTTCAGCTTATTTGCCCCACAAATCACGTTGACCTACTGCGTGCGTCAGAGGACAACATGACGTAATTAACACGCGCCACTGGACTTGACAGTCCTTTCAAAATAATAGTTCTCTGTAATTGTAGTCTAAAACAGCAAAATTCGGGTTGGATTTAGATTTTTTTATTGTAATAAAGCTAAAACAAATTATTACAACATTTTCTTGAAATTATACTTTTCATTAAGATGCGGTTTATCTTTGTCTAAACAGAAAAGTCTATGGCCTAACCTGAACAGAAGAGTTTTCATTCAAAATTCGAAATTATTTGTACAGACCAATAAATAATTATGAATAACGAATAAATAGAACGAACAATGAAACAATTGTAAAAAGTAATAATTTCTAATTATGTTAATTCATTAATTGCATTCATTTTTTAAACAACCACAATTTAAACCCAATGTTTTTTTCTCCCAAATTGCATGTAGAATTTATGTCAATTACAGTTTTATGTCAATTAGAGTTTGTGGAGAATATATAATAGCATATGCGTGTGCATATATATGCTAACGGTACTATAATAAAATATAATATAATATAATATAATATAATATAATATAATATAATATAATATAATATAATATAATATAATTATATGTACAATACATGTGTGTGTGTGTGTGTGTGTGTGTGTGTGTGTTGCAATTATTGCAATTATATAATGTAATATTAACGCTAACGTGACTCTTATTAGAGAAGAAAGGAGGCGTAGTGAATTTACGGGGGGTGCATGGCGGCCAATTCAAATAAGTAAAAAAAAAATACGAATAAGAGGGATCGAGGAAATCGAACTGGGAATGGATCAGAGACTCTAGGAATGGAGGATACAGGTGAAGAGGAGGATTATATGGAGGTAGGATGGACAAATGTCAGAACAGGAAAAGAAAAGGTTAATAAAAAGAGGAAAAAAGGTAAGGAGGAAAGATCAGGAAGCAGTTCAATAGCTAGTGAGGAAGATGGGGAGGAACGAAGTAATAGCAAGAGTGAATTTAGGATAATATTGAAGTTTAAAGGAGAGGTAGGAATTTTAGGAGTTAATCCATTGACATATGAACTGAAAAAGCTGGTAGGAGAGATAGCTTTCGCAAAAGTGCTACAAGATGGAGCATTAATGATAGCATGTAAGTTAGGAATGAAGAGCAAAAAAATAAAGCCATAAAAATAAAGACAGTTGGGAAACAGATGGTAATGAATTACAAGATTGTATAGGACAGGAGTCATGGGTGTATGGAGTAATAAATGGAATTCCGTTAGGAGTTACTATGGAGGAATTAAAAAAGAATCTGGAGGGGGCAAAGGTCGTAGATGCAGTCCGATTACAAATGAACAGAGAAGGTAGAAGAATGGATAGCTTGTCAGTAGGGCTGTCGCGGTGAAGGAGTTTCCCTTGCGGTAATTTTGAGTGGCTCAATAGCGCGATATGCGGTATTACCGCCATTTATTTATTTATATTTATTTATATTTATTTGTTGCTATATAAATACTTGTTATGATGTGGTCAGCATACACAAAAACAATGTAACCGAAACTAAACAGCGTTTCTGCGCATTGAAAGGCTGTCACTCAGCGCGCACATTGTTACGCCAACGGACTGTCTTTGAGTGAGTCATTAAACCGTTCATTCAACAAAAACGTTCAAAAAGCTGATTCCTTAAATGATAGATGTAATGAAACAAGGTGTTAATTATTTTTTAACTTTGAGCTCCACTTTTCAAGGCTCAGCTGGCCAGCAATGCTTCACTTTTGGGCAAAGCTGAAGCAATGCTTCACTTAATAAACCAATGGCATTGATTCAATGCGTGACTCGCTGCTTTCCCCCCCACGGCTTCCTCACACTGTGTAATGCTGACCAGCGCTGCCGCCTTTCATGGTAATTTAAATACTCTTACACGTTAAAAGGATGATACGATTTCACTTTCCTTGGAAACGGCAACCTTTTCACGAATATACATGACTTGACTTCAAAGACAGACGCAGGTAATCGCACGCGCTCAGGCGATTACATTCAATGTCTGTTACTTTAGGCAAATCCACGAAGCCTCTGTACAAATCACCATGATAAACAGTCTTGTTATCATTATTAACTTACTTAACATTCAATACATATGGTACGAACTACGAAGGGTGGCCTTATGAAAAAAGAAAACGCAGTTTGCGGTTGCTGCGGTTACTTGCATTCCTCTGCGGTTGGCCTCTCAGTAGCGCGGTATTGCAATATTGCGGTTCTCGCGACAGCCCTACTTGTCAGTACGTATAAAATTGGAAGGAAAAGAAGTGCCAGATCGGATTAAGATGGGTTATATTAGATATCCGATTAGACCCTCCTTTGAGGTGTTATAATTGTCAGAGATATGGATATACTGCGTCAGTGTGTAAATCTAAAATGAGGTGTGCGCGATGTGGAGGGGAGCACGAATTTGGGAAGTGCGGAGAAGGAGTAGGATTAAAGTGTTGCAACTGTGGAGGTAGTCACAATGCGGCATATGGAGGTTGTGAGGTGAGGAAAAGGGCTGTGGAAGTACAACAAGAAAAGTAAAAAAATAATCGAACTTATGCTGAAGCTGTGAAAGTTGTAAATGATAGAGATAGGCAAAGTGAGACTGAGAGAATGGAGCATGGAAAAAGAAATGAAGGTACAGGAAGAATTGATGAAGGTAGAGTACCAGAAGATGTAATGCTAGTAAGTAAGAGGAATTTTGTGCTATTCATGGTGGAGGTAATTAATTGTACAGCGCAAACAGAAAGGAGAACAGAAAAGTTACAAATAATAGTAAAGGCGGCAGAGAGATTTCTAGATATTAAGGGATTGAAATGTGAAGATATAATGAGAAACCTTAATACAGAATCTCAGTCAAGTCAGGATTTAGGGGTTGGTTAGTATGTTAAATATTTTACAATGGAATGCCAGGAGCCTTTGTGCTAATGGTCAAGAATTTAAAGGATATATAAATCAAATGAAAGATAAGCCAGATGTAATATGTATTCAAGAATCATGGTTGAATCCTAGACTAGAATTTGTTTTAAAAGGATACATAAGTGTGAGAAGAGATCGGGAAGAAGGAAAAGGAGGAGGATGTGTTAATTTTGTAAAAGAGGGAATGCCTTATAGAGTTTTGGAAAATGGGGAAACGATGGAATATATAGTTGTAGAAATATGGTTTAGAAATAAAAGTTATGTTATAATAAACTTTTATAATCCGTGTAAAAGATTAACACAAGAAAGTATGGAAGCAATAAAGGGATTAAGAGGAAGTAGAGTAATATGGTGCGGGGATTTTAATGCCCATAATACTTTATGGGGAGGTTTATCGACAGATGCAAATGGTATGGTCATTGAAGAGGTGATGGAAAAGAAAAATTTGGTGTGTATAAATGATGGAACAAAAACACGAATGGATGTAAATTCAGGGAGGGAATCTGCAATAGATCTAACAATTGTTTCTAATGCATTAGGGGGAATAATAAATTGGGAGGTATTAAATTGTACAGTGGGTAGTGATCATTTCCCAATATTAAGTTCAATTGTAAATAATGAGATAGGGAAGATAAAAAAAGGAAATACAGGAAAATGGAAGTATGAGAAAGCAGATTGGGAAAAATTCGAAAGAATATGTGAGGAAGGATTAAAAATGATCAAGATGAATGAAAGAATAATAATTGAAAGAATATATACAGAATTAATATCAGTGATACAGAATGCGGCTAGAGAATGCATTTCAAAAAGCAATGGAAAGAGGGTGGGGAAAATAGTTCCATGGTGGAATGAGGAGTGTGCAATAGCAGTTAAAAGGAAAAGGAAAGCACTTAAAATTCTAAGGAAAACTCACAATTGGGAAAACATGATAATATATAAAAAGGCTCAAGCAGAAACCAGAAGAACAATAAGGGAAGTGAAGAAAAAGTATTGGAGATCATATTGTGAAGAAATTGGGAAAAATACTCCAATTGAGGAAGTGTGGGGTATGATTAAAAAGATGAGTGGCATTCGAAGAGAATATGAGTACCCTGTGTTATGTATTGGGGAAGAAATAGCAATACGTGATGAGGAAAAAGCAGAAATGTTTAGAAAGGAATTCTCAAAAATAAATAGTTCGGATAATTTGATGAAGGAGTGTAAGGAAATGAGGGAGAAGTTGTTAAAAGAACATCCATTTATTTTAGGAAAAAAGACAGTAACAAATAGTTTTCTAGATGTGCCTTTTTCATATTCAGAATTAAAGAGGGCATTAAAAAACACTAAAGATTCAACTCCTGGACAGGATGGAATTAGTTATGTAATGTTAAAAAAGTTAAGTAATCAATCTCTTAAAATTATTCTAGAGTTTTATAACAGAGTATGGGAAGAAGGGATTCTCCCTAAGAGATGGAAAGAAGCAGTAATAATTCCCATTAAAAAAACAGGTAAAAACCCAAGCATCCCTTTAAACTACAGACCGATAGCATTAACATCACATCTAGGTGAAGTTATGGAAAAAATGATTACAGATCGCTTAATGTATCATATGGAGAAGAATAATATTTTTTTCCCCATATCAAAATGGTTTTAGACATGGAAAGAGTACAATGGACTCAATTGTTAAATTGGAATCAGATATAAGGAAAGCATTGATAAATAAAGAAACTCTAATAGCGGTTTTCTTTGATGTAGAAAAAGCTTATGATATGTTATGGAAGGAGGGTTTGTTGATAAAGTTAGATCAAATTGGAATAGAAGGAAAATTATATAATTGGATTAAAGAGTTTTTAATTGAAAGGAATATTAAAGTGAAGATTGGAGAATATATATCAAGGAAAGGAATAATTGAGAATGGAACGCCTCAGGGTAGTGTTATAAGTCCTTGGTTGTTTATTATTATGATTAATGATGTATTTGCAACAATAGATAAGAATGTAAATAAATCGCTGTTTGCGGATGATGGAGCTCTGTGGCTTAGAGGTAGGAATGTAGAGTATATTGTTAATAAAATGCAAGCAGTTTTAAAAAATGTTGAGGAATGGTCTTTCAAATGGGGTTTTAAATTCTTAGTGGAGAAAACCAAATATATATTTTTTACAAATAAAAGGTCAAGTATTGATCTAAAGATGAATTTATACAACAAAGAGATAGAACAAGTTAAAGTGATAAGATTTTTAGGTATGTGGTTTGATACAAAGGTTACATGGAATGTACACATAAATAAGATGGAGGATAAATGTAAGAAGATTTTAAATGTAATGAGATGTATTTCAGGACGAGAATGGGGAGCTGATAGGGTTGCATTAAAAACAATTTATTCGACAATGATTAGAGCAGTATTAGATTATGGTTGTATCGCATATGGAACAGCAACTAAGTCACAGTTAGGAAAATTAGAACGAATTCAATCACGAGCTTTAAGAATATGTTGTGGAGCTTATCCTTCCTCTCCTGTTTCAGCTTTACAGGTGGAGATGGGGGAGATGCCAATTCACTTAAGAAGGAAGCAATTGATACTGGGTAAACCTAAAAGGGCAGAAGGATAGTCATCCAACAAAAGGTATACTTGAAACATGTTGGGAATATGGGAAAGGGAAAGTTAACAGTTTTGGTTGGATTATTAAGGATTTGGTTCAGAATATGAAATTAAATGAGTATAGAGTTATTCCAGCAGTAATATTACCAACAATACCATTATGGATTTTACCTCAACCAAATGTAGATCTATTCTTATTGGAAACAAGACAAGATAAAGATCAGAGGATGTTGGAAGCAGAGATGGCAAAAGAATATATTGGTATTAAGTATGAACAATATATAAAGGTTTTCACAGATGCATCTAAGGATCCACAGAAGGGACAGGTTGGGGTAGCGTATATCATTCCCAGATTGAAAGTGGCAGGAGGGGAAAGAGTATCAGATCACGTATCTGTGTTTACAGGAGAGCTACTAGCAATTATGGTAGCAATTAATAAAATAAATGAAATGGGACTACGTAAAACTTTAATATGCTCAGATTCAAGTTCAGCCTTGATGTGCCTGGAAGCTCAAAAATCAGATACTAGACAGGATATTGTTTTGGAAATCTTACAGATATTGTTCATGATGCAACAAAAAAATAAGATAGTTCAGTTTTTATGGGTTCCGGCACATACTGGAGTGTCTGGAAATGAAGCAGCAGATAAACTAGCAAAACAGTCTATGGCAAAGGAAACTATAGATATGCAAATTAGGTATAGTCAATTAGAAATCAAATCAATAATTAAAAGGGAGATAAATAAAAATTGGCAATCGTATTGGGATAATGAGGAAAAAGGTAGACATTTACATTTAATACAACCATTGGTAGGTAGAGGAAGGAATTCAAGTGGGAGAAGGAAGGAAGACTGTATTATTTCTAGATTAAGACTGGGACATACAGGACTTAATTCAACAATGCAAATAATAGGAAAACATCCTACAGGATTATGTGAATGGTGTGGAAGTAGAGAAACAGTGGAGCATGTACTTATTAAGTGTAATAAATATTCTGAGGAAAGAAGTAAGATAATTGAAGAATTTGAGATGAAAGATAATCAACAATTTTAAACTCAGTAGAGGGGGGTAGGTTAATAATAAAGTTTTTAAGTAAAACAAATTTGATCTTTAGAATATAGATAGGCTATTAGTATTTTTAGTATCAGTATCCCTCTCTGGAAGATGAGGGACTTTGGCTGTAGATGGAGGAGCTGAACACGCAGCAACATTGAAAGCAGGAGTCCTGATTGTTCTGGGAGTTGTGATATATGTCTCTGATCTATTACCTACAGTAGATGGCGGTAATGCTCTTTTTAAGAATGCGAACCGCCAATAAGCCCAAAGAAGAAGAAGAAGAAGTAGTGAATTTACTGTCAAGATCTCGCGGGATTTTTCGGCTCTGGAGAGACTTTGGATGGGAAGGAGAACTTTTGCACGGGCAGGATCAGTGTTGGTGAAGTGTTCAGGCTCAAATACCTTGATTTCCCACCCTTCATCAGTCAAAATAACGGAGTAGTGTATTTTTCTCATCTACAGCGCATTTTCCTCAAGGAGCGATGAGCTTTTTATTGTAAGTATGAGTGGGTTCTTTAAATGGGAACAATGATGGCTAGTTAGCAAGCGTAGAAATACTGCTTTTGTCCCGAAGCTGCCTGTACATGAGCAATCCTGACTCACAGCCGACCCGACACTTATTAGAAGTGAACAGTTATGACATAAAAAAGATGATAGAAGCGCAGTTTGATCGTATCTCAGCAGTTTAGTGCGTGACCATCATATCACAAAACTGAAGTCTGGCTAATGAAGAATACTTAGCCAGTACATGAGGTCATCAGCATTAAATTGGATTTGAATAAGTTACTCGTCCTTTGCTATACTTGGGTTTATACTACAGTAATCTGACTGTGAACAGAGCCTTATTTTCCAACATCATGTCATTTATGTAAAAGAGGTATAGTCGTGTTTTGTGGATCGACACAAGTAGATTTTTCCTTAAATGTGTCCCTCCAGCAAAACGCAAAAAGTGACCAATAATTGCTACTTAATAAGTGTTCTGTCGCTTTCACAATACGTAACGGTACCTTAATGATTTGACACAAGATTTCATGTGCAACCTGAAATCCAGACATGATCAGTCTGGATTATCCCATTATAATCCCACTATACTGTACTACAGTAACCCAGTGTAGTAAATCCTACTGCAGTTCATTTTGTTTTTAAATGTTGATGTGTGCTCATGTGCAACCTGTGTTGATTTTCACATTTATGTTTTTTAATTATTTTTCAGTTTCTCCTAGGAATGAAATAAAAGAAAAAAAATCTTTTTTTTTTTTCTTTTTTTTTTTCTGAATCGCGATATACGGTATACGTCTCAGTATTTTCACATTTTTCCTATCTGGATTAAAAAAAAATCTGTATTCATTTTATATTTTATTTTTATTTCACATTCAGCCCAATGTTGTCTTACAAACAATGTTCATAAATGGCTTTATAAAACTGGCAAAATTGGCTGTGAAAGCAAAAATAGGGAATGTAACCAACGTAGGCTATACTACATTATATATTATTTGCAAAAAGGGGGTTAAAAATTACATTACAATCTAACATTGTAACAACAAAATTACAGTCTAAAAACTAAAATAATAGAGAAGTAGATGTTAAATTCACTAAACTAAAACTAAATAAACAAAAGCCCAGACTAAATGTTAACAGTTTGGCGCTTATGTGCCTGCCCTGAAGTCTGCGAAGTTTAGCATAACCTCGATTGCATGAGGCTCGTCCACTACTGACAGTCGAGCTGCATTATTTATAGTTAAAAGATCGTGATCTCGATTCAAACACCCACACGATTCGCCTGTCTATTATACCTTTGACAAAATCACACTGGAACATTCAAATTTGTGCTTGCTCTGCAGCTGAGCCAGAAAGACCAGGTGTGATGTAAGAAACAGCTTTACAGACAGTCTTTCAGCCACACAATATAGTTATTTCTGTGTTACAAATATTCATATTATCACAGAAAAACTGTGATTAAAGCTTATAGTTTGGATATAACACTGAAAAGAATCAGTGTTATAAAATCGTGATTCTCAGTTTATCCAGAATCGTGCAGATCTACCTGACAGCAAAATGGAAATATTTGCATGACCTTCTAACATTTACTGATTGAGAATATAACAGTGAAATGTGGTGTTTTCCTAAGTGCATAGCTTAAATCTCAAATGCATTAAACAGCACAAGTACCTGCCAGAGCATCTGGCGGGGCAAGCCACTTTAAACTATATATGTGAACTATATCTTATGAGTTATTTTGAAGCCCTTAATATAAATAATTTCTCAAATTTTTAGGACAAATTGGATTATGCACTTTCCCTTGCTATTTTTCAGATGTGCTAAAATAATATCATAATACCAAACTACTGTATGTTGATATAAACTGTAGTGCATCATCATATATCATTTATAAAAAGATATCGATATATCTGTACAAACTCGATATACTGCCCGTGCCTGCCCTAGTTTCTCCCTAGATGTATATCTTTTTCCGTGGAGACATACCTTACAACGGATTTAATTGTGTTGTAAGAGCTAAATCATAGAAACAAGTATTATGTTTTGCTTGAGGATCTCTACATTGTTGACGCATTATATTTGTTCTAGAGTAGTGCATTTCTCTCTTCTTCTTCTTTCCTTTGAAAATGGGAAGTACTTGTGCTGTAACTTAGGCTGTACGATTCAGTTGAGTATGAAGGAAAGACAAGCCTTGCATTAAACCTTCCACCTACTTACAACTAGAAATTAAATTAATATGAGAGATGAAAATTCATGTGCCCACTGCCCTCATTATCCTAATCAAAATAAGTTAACTTCCTGTTAAAACAACCTGTCTCTCACATGAGACGTCTCTGTCTCTCACATGACTTTAAATTGAACATTGTTTTGTTGCTAAAACAGCATAAATATGCCCTCAAACAGTTTGTGCCCTTGGTCTTGGCCACGTGTTTTTTGCTTTGTGAAGACTGGAATTTCCCATCTTACTGCTTGATGCTCTGATGCTGTCTCCTGACTCAGGGAAATGTCATTAGGGGAAAAGATAATGTCATTTGGAAGTGCCACGGCCTGAAAATGGGTCGCAGCAGGTCTGTTCTGATCCTCTTTATTGTTGGCTTGATACATGCTGGTCATTCAAGTGAGTTTTTCAGAAGGTTTGTCTGTATTTGTTGATCACTTCCAGTTTCCTTTTGTTCTTTTCTGTGCAAACCCTGTCCTGTTTGTGTCTAAACAGAGCAACTGTTGAATTGGTGAAGACAGGCTGGCTTTGAGGTGTTGATGGATCATGGACCAGTAAAGGCACATACTGTATTCTTGAATGTTCAACTCAGAGGAGTGGCCCAGCTTAGATGTCAGGCTTGGGAAGTTTTACCTGTATATGAAGTCTTTAGGATGTGTGGAACATATAGCTTTCTACTAGGGGTGTAACAGTTCTCTGTAAAAAAACAACAACATCTAACCGTACTGTCGTGTCACGCAGTTCAGCATGCACTTGTATCGCGGTTCATCTCAAATCCGATGACCCATATGCGGCATCTTTAATACGGTTTGTTGAAAATAACTCTAATGTATGTCTTTGTTGATGGATGCGTGTTCGGGCTTTTCCTAAACTTTGTTCAATATGCCGTCATCACCTGGGTGTTGAATAGCGTGTGAGCGCAGTTGAGACCTGAACAGCACACGTTACTATCTGTGTACTATTATAGTTTTAGGGTCACGGTTTCTGTATGGTTCGGTATGAGCTATGGTCAGGGAAACGAGAGTCCTACTGAATGTTTAAATTGGAAAGGCTTAAATAGTAATAGATAGTTTTCAAACGAGTCATAAGCCGTTTCGTTGTGACGTCAAGACGAAACATTAGCATATTGTCCGCCCACTTATTGCGCGCACAGACACCAGGGAAAATAAATTAGAAAAATACTCTGTAAATAAGTACAAGTAAAATAATCGTTTGTTGAGGGACATGCACTTGTTAATGCTAATGGTGAGGAATTACAGTTGAGTATTACATCTCATAATGTCCCTCAAACTGAGTAGCGTATCACTGAGGAACGTCCTGCTCGAGTCGTCCTTGCGATGGAGGTTCGTTCAATGTTTCATCATCGGACTCACGCTCTGATTGATATGGTAAAATCGACGTCATTGTTCGTTACTGTGTTTAGTTTACGGTGTAGGAAGCCTCAGGACAGCTGACGCTGTTCGTTATGTCAATGGCCGTTTTTGTTTTCGATGCGCGCACTGTACACGGTAGACCAATCACAACAGACCGTCTGGCCAATCAGAGCAGAGTAGCTCGCGGAAAGGAGGGATTTAGAGAGATTGATTTATCTGACGAGTTGTTTGAGAGTCAATAAAAATGTGATGTGCAAATGTATATTATGATAAAATGAAACCGTTTTTTTTACCTTTGATGCATGTAAACCTGTTGTAGGAGACTCCAAAACAACATTAGGACACTTTAAAATAGCATAATAGGGGCAATTTAACAAATAATCAAGCAGCTCTACTTTAAAGAAGTATACCCGAATGAATTTATCCCAGCAGCTATGAAACGTTGTTGAAGAATATTACCCATCATCTTTGCTTGTATTTTAAATGCTGCCAGACTATTATGGTACTCTACTATATAAATGTGACTTTTCCTAACCAATACCTGCTTCTGTTCTTTCTTACCTCATTACTTTACTGTTTAATTTCACACAAACAGGTTTCGTAACTAAAAATAAACAGTGTGTCATGTTCAATGATATAATTTTGCTTGACCAAGTATTTTTTTATTCAGATCAAGTGTGCAGCAAATAATTAAAGTGTGAACATCCTGCATTCTCCACAGTGGAAGCCGCTCGTCAAAGACGTTTAAACCGAAGAAGAACATTCCCGAGGGTTCGCACCAGTACGAGCTCCTGAAGCATGCAGAGGCCACTCTGGGCAGCGGGAACCTGCGCATGGCCGTCATGCTGCCCGATGGAGAAGATCTCAATGAATGGGTGGCAGTCAACAGTAAGCATGTGACTTTAATCTAGGGATTTTTTTTTGTTTTGTTGCATCCTCAGTGTGTGTTAAAAAACTGCAGTGATTATGAAAGTTTTTTTTTATGTTTGTCCCCTGTAGTTCTTAATTGTAAGTAGGTCTGTAGAGTTAAAAATAAATTTAATTTAAGAACTACATACCTATAAAAGTATGGGATGTTTATATGTCATTATTATTGTTCTTCTCTCTATTGAATAATGTGAATAGCCTAATGATGTAGACATGTCATCGTCCATCATTCCTTCTAATAGCATCTCAGACAAATGTGTCTGTCACATTCAGTATTGTGGCCTCAAAGAAGTAGCTCCTAAATATAAAAAATTTTCCCTTAAAGGTTTAGTTCACCCAAAAATGAAAATTATCCCATAATTGTAACTATATATATTGTAACTCTGCTGGTTGTCAATACGTAATGCTTCGTGTCAGAGACAGAGTTCACTCTCACTCTTCGGCCAGAACTCGTTACCGGAAGCCTGTGATTATAGTTTATAAAGTTTTAAATATGGATTTTTTTTTTTTTGATTTTTTTTTTTTTTTTTACAAAATCGGTTCACTTCAGAAGGCCTTTATTAAACCCCTGGATTACATTTATGATGGATGGATGCTCTTTTTGGGCTTAAAAAAATGGTACCATTCACTCCCATTATAAAGCTTGGAAGAGCCAGGGTATTTTATATATATATATATATATATATATATATATATAATTACGATTGTGTTTGGCCGAAAGAAGAAAGTCATATACACCTAGGATGGCTTGAAGTTGAGTAAAGTATGGGATAATTTTCATTTTTGGGTTAACTAACCCTCTAATATTAAAAATGTTGTTCACAAATATCCTATGTGTACATATCGGTACATATGCTAAATCTCGGATTTCAAAACTCTTTAAAATAGGTACAGTCAAAATCAGTGCTCTATATTCATGCTGACACTCGTGTGTTTAAATGGATCTTCCCAGTTATCATCAATTTTATAAGGCCTGTTTGTAGGTCAGTTTTGCAACATTTCAGAGGCAGTTGCTTGGATCCATTCAAGGCCTCTGGCCTCCTTCTATTTTTAACAATAAAGGCAGTGGAGTTTTCTTAGGTTGTTAGCCTCAGGGACAGAGGGCTGAATACAGACTCTGGCAGCACTGATGTTGCTAGGGTTTAGGGTTTCATCTAATTACTGCAGCTCATGAAATATTGGGTGTACCGAACTTCTCTTATATAATTACAGCAGGGTTTCCAAAACCCCTTGAGGTTTGTGATGGAACTGCATAGGGTAGATATTTATTTTGTTATTGTTTAGAACAAAATATGATTCATTTCCGACCGTAGGTTTTTAAATGTTTTAAGATGCTGGCATGAGTTTGTACTATAATGCTGTTTCATGTGCTTGTAGCTGTGGACTTCTTTAACCAGATCAACATGTTGTATGGGACCATCACAGACTTCTGCACTGAGGAAAGCTGCCCACTAATGTCTGCTGGGCCCAAGTAAGTATTAACAGGGATTTATCATGTGAAATATTTTGACCATTACACTACTATTCAAAAGTTGTTTTTTTGTGTGTTTTTTGTTTACGTTTTTGAATGAATGAATGAAGTCTCTTGTGCTCACCAAGGTTGTTGAGCATAAGAAAATTCACTTTTGAATGGTAATTACAGATTAAAGTACAGAAGTGTTGCATTAAAAAAAATATATATTTTACACGTTACTACATGTACTTACTATAGTAATAACAGTAGCTAACCCTAAACCAAACCCTAATCGTAACTATAATAAGTGCATGTAGTT
Organism: Tiaroga cobitis; assembly: GCA_030578255.1. Classification (NCBI taxonomy): domain Eukaryota; kingdom Metazoa; phylum Chordata; class Actinopteri; order Cypriniformes; family Leuciscidae; genus Tiaroga; species Tiaroga cobitis. The sequence goes on along the minus strand of CM060595.1, from coordinate 28,244,545 downwards.
AACTAATATCACTCTTGGACTTATTGAAGTAATTACAATGTAACTACGTCACCTTAAAATAAAGTGTAACCATATTTCTTTTAATTCGTTTTTTGTGTGTTGTCTGCAGGTATGAATATCACTGGGCTGATGGAACCAACATAAAAAAACCAATAAAATGTTCAGCTCCAAAGTACATTGATTACTTGATGACTTGGGTCCAAGATCAACTTGATGAGGAGACACTTTTCCCTTCAAAAATAGGTGTGCTACTCCTTTGATTTATTGTGCATGATATAGAAATCTAGCATGCATTTTTTCTTTGTATAGCTCCTCATGATCAAGGAGGGAACTGTCCACACGGTGGCGCTTTTAAAACATCATCAAAACATGCTTTAATTCAGTCTTCTCAAGGAACCTAGTTACCACATCCACAACATAATTATATTCTACCATATTCATTTTTCGACCATTTCATTTTGCTTGGATTCTTAAGTGCCCCTATTATGCTCTTTTAAAGGTCCCTAATTTTGTTTTGAAGGTCTCCTACAATAGCATCGAAGGTCAAAAAGCACTTTAATTTTCTCATAATATACATTGCAGCATCACCTCTTTTCTCACAGTGTCTGAGACAGTTAGATAAAATGAAACGACCACTTCCATATTTGAATTTCAGCTCTGGAGGCTTGTAGTGAAACGAACAGTAATGATAGTGTCAGTTTTACCATATTAATTCGAGCCAGAGTCCTCATCCTTTGGAAGTGCATGCAAGATGGACTTGCTTTTTCAGCACAGAAAATGGCGTCTTCTTGACAAGTGACAACAAAAACCAAACTTTTCCATGCCTCAGCTACAACTACAGGGCAGGTCAAAGTAAACGTTGTTCGCAGGCAGCCAATAAAGACCATAAGCTACCGCTGGCATTATGCAAATTTGTTTCAAACCTACGTAGGTTTGTGCAGAAAGTAAGGACTTTTGACATTCACAAACAACTATATTTACACACTACATGTAAGGTAATGTCAGAAAAAAAATGCATAATAGGTTCATTTTAGGGATGTCAATTTTCACAAATTCCCATGATCGATCGTCGTTTAAATTAACGATAAATTAATCGATTAATCGTTAGCATAAATGGCAAACAGCACAGGGTCTGCAAATGCTGCTCAAAAAGCTATGTTACTCACCAAATTAATAAGAATGTTTTTTAATCTAAATAAAGGCTTAGTAGGATTGTAAAATGTTTTAATGTGATTGATAAATTAAATTAACTATTTAATATATAAATATAACGACAAATACAATGTGTCACCAACGCCGCCTCATATGCGTGTCAGAATGTGTGACTGTTGTGGAAGTGCTGGAACAACGCACTGAAAACGGCAACTAAACCCAATGAATTCACAACCATTTAATAAAATAGTGTTCTCATGTTATGTAATATGAAAGTCCCAAATTAGCCATCGTTATTATTAGTTGTGCATTCTGCTTGAGCGGCGCGCGCTGAATGAATAACCGTTGAGCACTTTGTTAGCGTTTATTTAACTCAAAGAAACGCATCCTATTTGATATTAATCAGATATATACAAAATAAGCAGAATATTACAAAATTATATCTGCACAAAATGACGTGAATGCACAAGTGAACTTAAACTGAGTTACGTGCCATTCAGAATGACTCATGTTGTGGTGGACGCGCTCAAAGTCTCTGACGAGCTCTTCCTGGAACAACGCGACATGGCATCTAAACCCAAATAATTCACAATGTTTTATTACAATAGTGTTCTCTTTATAATCTTGTGTAATATGACAGTCCCAATAGTCATTATTAGTCGTGCATTGTCGTTTGAGCTGAGCGCGCTAAAGATCACGTCGATTCTTAACCAAATGCATCCAATATGAGACCAATCAGATATAGATATACGTACACAAAAAATAAACTATTACAACTTACATTTGCACAAAACAAAAGGCTGCGAATGCACACGCAAACTTTTAGTCCTGATGAAGGTGTAAAATAGTCCCAAACAACTCCGAGGTGTGTCATTCAGTGGGACTCAACACTTCACCACACCGGCGCGCTCGCTTACATGTTTCGCGGTTGAGCAGCACGCACGCGCATGACCCTGCTTAATCGATGATCGATAAGTTTTATCGATTAAATGTATTATCGACAATTAATCGATCGTCGATTAATCGTTGACATCCCTAGTTCATTTTAAAGTAGTTTTTCTTTGTGACATTTATAGGGGTCCCTTTCCCAAAGAACTTCATGTCGGTGGCCAAGACCATTTTGAAGAGACTCTTCCGTGTTTACGCTCACATCTACCACCAGCACTTTGACTCTGTTATCCAGCTGCAGGAGGAGGCGCACCTCAACACCTCTTTCAAGCACTTTATCTTCTTTGTTCAGGTGTGTACTTGTCATTGAGGTGTGTGAGTTAGTGTTTGCCTGGGTGGTTTGGCTTATCATAAGCAGATGAATATGATGTTTTACAGGACCAACTTAAATTAAAACATCTCTCTCTCTACTTTTTTTTTTCAGGAGTTTAATTTGATTGATCGTAAAGAACTAGCACCCCTTCAGGAGCTGATTGAGAAGCTCACATCCAAGGACAGATAAATCTGCTCTTTCTATCAGCATCTTCTCTAGTTTCTGTGTACAGGCAGCCTGGCTTTGTTCTCTCTGTGTTTGACAGGTGTGTGGGAATGTTTTCCTTTGAGAGTTACGAAAAGGCGGACTCCAAAAAAGCCCTTGATAAGCCACAGCTCAACTATAGGTCAAGGTTATAGTGGAATTATACTGCAGTCCTTTTGACGTCGTCTCAAACACGATCTAAGTGCCTGATACGTCCACTTTCAAAATTGCTAGCGTTTGTATAAAAAGCACTACCATTGCTATAAAACTTGCTTTCGACTTTATTTTAGGAGTACATAATAATTAGTGGTTTGTTCGTTTTTTTCCTCTTAATGGATTTATTTAGAAGTTCATAGATTTAAAAATACTGAATGAAGCATTCATAGATTTTTCACGGATATGAAGATAAATATTTAAGTCTTAGCTTCTCTTAAGTGCTCATTTTAACTGCTCCCTGTGTCTAATGACGTATTTGGGATTTCCGTTATCAGTTTCCGTAATAGTTGAATTGAGATTTTATCCAGCCCTCAGTGAATCTTTCCTTATTGTTACACATTTCACTCATTAACGAAGAACACTGGGCCTCTCAGTTGGCCTGCCAATGCTTTTATACCACTACATTACTTTTGAATAAGTAGGCTACTTGTTGTTGAGCTAGTTTTACAGATTCACTCCCAGAGGTCAGGGGTTTGTCTGTTGGAAGCTGGGATGAATGAGCTGACTATGCAAGTTCAGTATGTACCATTTAATCTAATCTTCTCATACAAATACACCTTTTACATTCTTTTGCAGATTGTGTTCACAGATGTGGACACTATAGACGCCTCAAAAAAAGTATCTTTTTAATGTGAAGGATACATTTTTCAATCTTAATTTTTACTCCTCCCAGTCTGTATTAGTGTTTCAAAGATCCAGATGAAAAAATCTTTAAATTAAAACAAGATAAATTATGAGGTGGTTTGCAAAATTTGAATAAAATCTATGACAGATTGATTCAAACTTGATGCTTGTTTAATAACACACAACAATAATATTGCTGACAAGATAGTTGGTGGTCCTTACTATAATTTAAGCAGTGCATATGTTTGGTCTTAATGAAGTTTCACCCCATGAATGTTTATTTTTGTGAATGTTACAGAAAATGTGTTGCTCTGAATAACACACAGCTAAAATGTTTCTCAGAGATTTTCACATCACTTCATTTTAGAACAGTATGAGATTGATTATAGACAAACGTGATAAACATTTGATGGCAAGTTGTAAATACTGTAAACAGAAAAGGTATGCAATTGGCATAACATGAGATGTCACTTGCTGAACTTTTGTGGTACAATGCTAAATACTGTTTATAGGAAAATAAACCCGTTTGAACAAAATCTGGATTTGTGTTTTTGATTTTGTTAATAGTATGAGCATCAGTATTTATTTGTTTTTTCATTAATGAATTATACTAGCTATTACTATTACTAAACATATTTAGAATTTTTAAAAACAACTACAACGATATATGCATATACGTTTTTTTGTACCCACTTCATACATAAAAAGGGTCTTGGTGAGATCCAGTTCCTTCAAATCAAAATTCTTCACATAAAGTGTACTCATTATTTTAATACAAGTCTGGCCTTTCCCATAACCCCTCCTTTAATCAAAGAAATATTTGAAAAAGGAAGGAGCACATTGTCATGTGTTTGGGTGTGACATAATCTGTTGTCTGGAGATATAAATTTTAACTTGTCAGTCAACTTAGTCACATGTGATCATGATTTGGTTGGTCCCTCAGGTCTACGGTGTTAGTTTTAATTTTCTTGTCCTGAATGATGTTTGTTGAAATGAGACAAACACAATCATCAATCACAATGAGCCAATATCAACCAATTACAATTAGAAAGTAAATCCAGGTGTGTATCTGAGGATTTAAAGACATTAGCAGTCATCTTTTTCATCAGTTTCTATTGAGTTCTTTCACCTTTTGAGCACTTTTTGAGAGGACTGTGAGCTCCCTGCACTCAAAAATAGAGGTTCTACATTGCATCTATCTATAGTTCTATGAAAAACATTTAACTGGTAAATACTGGGTAAAAAAAATGGCGAGATAATTAAACACTAGGGCCAAAAGGTTCCTTTAAGAACTGTACACTGAAAGGTTCTTTGGGGAACACAAAATTGTTCTTCTATGGCATCGCTGTGAAACCCTCTTTTGGAAACTTTATTTTTAAGATTGTGTCAGTAGGACTACTTCATTTCTAAAGCCAGGGGACATAGGCACTCAGATTCAGGGAAGTCAAGGTTGTTTTAAACCATAATTTGCTTTGTGAGAAGGGATCTCCTGATCATGTTCTTCCTCCATTTAAATCCTCTTGAGCCTCACTCTCTATGGGCACTTTATCTTATCCAACCTTCTGTTTTAAAACAGCACGACTGTGGCTTGAGTAGTGTAGATAAATGGGCATCTACTTCTAAAAACAGTTATAAAAATGAACATGACCTTTTGAACGATCAGCGACAGCAAACGCACACCATGGGTATCATCTCAGAAAGCCATAACACCAGAAAATTAGATCATCCTTGAAAGTAAACCCTTGTATTCTAGCTTTTGGACACAAACCTACAGCTGCAGACATAAAAGCTCACAGGAGAGGGAGACAAAACATCTGTGACTGAAAACTGAATCGTTGAAGTGCATCTCCTGACTGGCCTCACGCTGACGCTGAATTCACACAAGGTTCAGTAAAAAGACAGAAGTAGCTACAAGAACACAAAGACTATCTAATATCTTTCCCAGAGTTGCTTTTGTTTATAAAGGTCAGAGATTTCAATGGACCTGATTGTTAAAGGTTGGATTTAATAATAAGAATAATCTGATTCTTTCACTTTCTTAAAGTTTTGTTTGAAAAGAATGAGTTAGTCTTAATAACACCTGATATATATGACAAGCTCTGTAATATCGTCAAGAATTAATGGAATCATATGTTGTTCTGACATGTGAGTTGTATTAGGTGGAACCAATTATAGGCCTATCCCAGAGCTTGTCTTGTTTGCAGTTGAACATCAAGACTGAATTTCCATTTTCATTTAGTCATTCCTCGCTTGGTAATTGTATTGTGCAAATGTCCCCATTGCTAAATACTGTGATTTCTCAAATGTTACATGTCTGCAGTATTACTGGAAGTAAGTGTTTGTCATCCATATCTCATATGCTCTGCGTTGATTAAAATAGCTTATGCACTCGTCTCCTGAGCTTTTGATTTATTATTCACCTCTGAGCGACTTCATCTTGACAGCGTTCTTGTATTCAGTCTGTTCCTTTCGTTTATTCCCTGAAGGGTTGATTCCATGCCATCTCGCTGCCTTATTTAAAAAGGCATTTTGCAGAGCCTTATAATAATAATAATAATAAAAATAATTTGTTATCTTTTTTTATGCCCAACTGATGTGCAGCTTGCGTAAGGATGCCATTATTTAATAACCAGGACTCCCATCGTTCACAGCAGTTTAATTCATTCCGTTTACTATGACAACTAAAAATATTTTGGTTGATCTTCATTGAATCACATGACTCCTGTATATCTGTCTCTAACCAATTATCAAGAACAAGTGAATACAACAACAAACCTACATTTATTTGATCAAGGAATGGTTACTACAGTAGTCAAATAGGCCTACTTTTCAAAATTTTGTATTGGTTATGTTTTTTGAAAGGTTGATTTGATCAAAAGTACTTATTCAAAAGTAAAATATTACTGAAAATATATTTTTTTTCACATGATACTTTAGAATAATTCTGATATGCTGTTTTGCTTCTCAAGAAACATTTTTTGATTATTATTGATGTTCAAAACAGTTTTGCTGCTTAATATTTTGTAGACACCATGATTCTTTGATGGATGGAACATTCAAAATAATTTATTTAAAATGGAAATCTTTTGTAACATTATAAATGTATTTATTGGCACGTTTGATAAATGTAATGCATCCTTGCTTTTGAGTGGTAATGTATATTATTTCTTAGTCAAAGTGTGTCGAAAGTTGTTTTAGTTTAGCACACAGAAGACATAACACTTAGATTAGATGAACCTTTGGATCAGTCATACTGTTTGAAAATAAATGCACAAAACAAGACATGGATCCTCCTTTTTGCCAGCAGCACAATGAGTAGACTGTCATGAGTAAAGAAGTTCATTAGTCCCTATTAGGCCTCACTCTGAGTAGTCCTGGTTGGCATTTTCATTTCATTTCACTTTCTTGTTCTCAGTGAGTGATGAGAAATGATACCACTCTTGCCACATCCTTGAATGTGACAGCTAGGTCTTCCACCCACTGTAAGTACTTGAGCTGGGTTTGCTGACTTTCACACAGACGGAAATGATACCTCGGGTGTTTTCTCAGGAATCGGGTTTGTCTCGAACGGATCTGTTCAAGTGCAAATCATGATAAAAATGTGTCGCCTTAAATCTCTGCAAAGATGGCCTATTTTTGTTCTCTCTGTGATCATGAAAGCATGATAGGGGTTATTATGGGATGGAAGAACGCTGATGTTCTGATGGCAAATAGGGCTATTTCGGCTTACAGATTGTAGATATTTGTAAATACCCTCATACATAATATATTTTGCCCTCCTGTTTTAAAAAATCTTCTCATTTATGATTTCCATTACACGAGAGTAGATGTTAAAACTTCATGCTGATTTGTACTCGGCTTTCGCCAAGATAAGCAACACTAAGACGTAGCTTTACAGTAAACTATACTTCTCCATCCATTTACGCTTCTTTCCATATGGTGGTGTGACTCCCCTTCTGTCCGGCGTTAACGGCTGCAGTGTACTTGGCGCGTCAGCACACACGACGGCTGCAACTACAGTGTGGTCTCCCTAGTTGACCAGCACGACAACCGTCTGGATTGAGCCGAGTAGGGGACATCTCTAGGGTCTTCAAGTGGGCATCTTCCGTTCCGTTTTGCCTGTTAAAGTTATTTGTGTCCCTATAGTTATCTGTCTCAGTCTAGTTAGTCTCATAGTCCTGTCTGTTTTGCCCCCTCATGGGCTTTGTTTTCCCAGTTATTTGTTTAATAAATCGTGTTGCTTTGACTACTGTCTGCTATTGGGTTCATCCTTCCTCACCCACATCACAGAATGAACCGACCAAAAAGGAACCCAGCAGACAGTATGTCCTCCCTTATCAAGCAACAATTTATGCTCCGGGAACAATGGTGGTCGCCGTCTGGCTCCCACCCGAAGAGTGGTGGGATCTCCTTTCCCCCTCCTCTGTCCGAACAGGAGGAACTGTTTCTTCGCCCATTCCGGGAGTTGGTGGAGCATCACTATCGTAAGGAGCCACAGGGTTCCATCTTGTCTTCACCACCAGTCAAGCTGCCAGTCATTCCGGAGGGTCGTGTCGTAGGCGTCGTTTCCCAGGGGAATCAAGCTGGTTCCACTCCCGTGACATCATCCGGACCCGAAGGTCTACTTGGCAAACGAGAGAGACGGTTGTCGTGGGAGTCGACTTCGGAGTCCTCTTCCACTGAGACTGCAGTTCCTGCAGTGCTTCCGCAACTGGTCACAAGCCCGGCTACATCCTCTGCACCGCGGCCCAGGAAGAAGAAGAGGAAGAAGGGAGCCTCTTGTCCTCCATCTCTGTCCGCCCCAGAGTCCGCTCCAGCGAGCGCCGTCCCAGAGCCCGCTCCAGCGAGCGCCGTCCCAGAGCCTGCTCCAGCGAGCGCCGTCCCAGAGCCTGCTCCAGCGAGCGCCGTCCCAGAGCCTGCTCCAGCGAGCGCCGTCCCAGAGCCTGCTCCAGCGAGCGCCGTCCCAGAGCCTGCTCCAGCGAGCGCCGTTCCAGACCCTGCTCCAGCGAGCGCCGTCCCAGAGCCCACCTCAGCGAGCGCTGTCCCAGAGCCCGCCTCAGCAAGCGCTGTCCCAGAGCCCGCCTCAGCAAGCGCTGTCCCAGAGCCCGCTGAGAGAGTTGCGGCCGATCTAGCCGCTAAGGAGGTTCTGCTGGCAGTTTCAGCTCATCAGGAGATGCCCGTCATCATTGCGGCCAAGACCCTTTCCGAATACCTGTCTCGTCTCGTCGCTATTCTTGAACCCCCTGTCTGTCCTGCCTTGTCCTCAGCACCCGATCCTATCTCTGTGAGCACTGCACCTGATCCTGTTCCTGTGAGTACTTCACCCGATCCTATCCCTGTGAGCACTGCACCCGAGCCTGCCGCTGTGATTGCTGTACCCTGTCCTGCCCCATTGCCTGCTATGTCTCACGTCAGGAGTCCCGGTTCCGCATCCTCTGTGTCCTCGTCTGAATCTGTTGCTGCTATTTCCCGGACTGTTTCCCCATCTGTCCCTGTTTCCACTAGCCCCCGGACTGTTTCACCGTTTGTCCCTGTCTCCACTAGTCCCCGGACTGTTTCACCGTTTGTCCCTGTCTCCACTAGTCCCCGGACTGTTTCACCGTTCGTTCCTGTCTCCACTTGTCCCCGGATTGTTTCCCCTGTCACCATTAAACCCCGGATTGTTTCTCCCAAGACCTCCACTCATGTGTCCCCGTCCAAGCCTGCCCGGAGTTCTCGTCCTCAACCCTCCTCCCGTGGACCCAAGACCCCCAGTCCTCCCATCCACTCTGGACCTTCCCCCATGAACTCTGTGTTTCCTCCCCCTCCTTTGCCTTGTATGTTGTTTTTGATTTTTCACCCTAACCCTGTTATTGTTTATTCCTGTTTGCCATTGTTAGTGTTTTCTATGTTTTGTTGGTGTTTATCTATGTCACAGTCTGTCTTGTCTTGTGTTTAGTTTCCCCTTGAGGAGCGTCTGGAAGCCGCTCCTTAAGGTGGGGGTTCTGTCATGATTCTGCCATCTTGTCTTTGATTTCACTGGTCTTGTGGCAGGATCATGGCAGACCCATGTTTCATGTGCAGCACATGGCCATTTGTTTGCGTTGTCTCGTCTCGTTACCCCGCCCCCTTGTTATCCTCGTCTCGTGATTATTGTCTAGTCAGTTTCACCTGTCCTCGTCATTAGTGTTCCCTATTTAATCCTCTTGTATCTGCTGTCTTTTGTCGGTTCATTGTGATTGTTACCTGAGTGTTAATCCTTGTCAAACCATTGTCAGAGTCTGTGAGTATCGTGTCAAGAGTTTTAGTCCTGTTGCGCTTTTGCCTGTTAAAGTTATTTGTGTCCCTATAGTTATCTGTCTCAGTCTAGTTAGTTTCATAGTCCTGTCTGTTTTGCCCCCTCGTGGGCTTTGTTTTCCCAGTTATTTGTTTAATAAATCGTGTTGCCTTGACTACTGTCTGCTATTGGGTTCATCCTTCCTCAAGATCTCTATCAAGATCAGCCAGCATCTTCCAGTCCCTAGCAGCTTCCAGTTGTCCTGGGCGAGAATTGGTGTTAACACCTTTTCTTGGTGGTTGCTCGCCTGGGCGGAGGAATATTGTCTTCTGCGTGTAATGTTTTGCTAGAACAGGCGGCAACTTATTGGTCATACTACGCTTGCCTTTCAATGCTTAAGGCAAACATCGCAGTACTTGGTCATGGCGCCAAGTAAACCGACCTTGGCTAAGAGCCACCTTACATCCTGTCTTAATGTGGCAGGTGATGAACACAAAGGACAAGAGGGATCCTCTCCTACCCAGAGGTTTAGGTTCTGCGGTGATGGGAGAACATCATGTGTTAACCTAATAAGGAAACTGATCCTACTCTCTTCCATTGACAAAAGGTCTTGCCAGCCCATCTTGCGTTGTTCCACACTCTCCCATCTCATCCACTCTCCCTGCTTGGCCTGGGAAATGGCCTTTATACACCTCATCCTCTCCTCCTGCTTTTGCACCTCGTTGACTACCAGCTTCCTCCTTTGAGCTGGGCCTGCCTTGTGCCATTTAGGAGGAGCTAAACTGAGCCCAAAACCCCCTCTTCCATGCTGTACCTGTCCCACGATATCCCCAATTTGAAGGTCAGCCTTTGCCTCTACTAAAGCTTTCTTTGCTGACCACTTTCTACCAGTTTTTAACACAGGGGCTGCCTCCCTTACACATTTGTCGCGTGACTCTACTAAGGTCATTTCCAGTCTGACCTTGGCACACTTAAACTCCTCGATTAAAGCAAAGACTGGCAGCTGCAATATTCCTTTACATCTGATATATTCTAAACATTAACAATCCATATTTAAAGTAAACTTTCAGCAACCAAAAGAATACTACAATCTGGCAAGTAATCAACCGGTAGAGCACATAAACACTATGAGGTGATATGCAGCGGTAAGACGACAGATTGACAATGCATCTGGATGACTAGACACATTCAAATGACTAGACCATGACTATAGCACATAAAGCTTTAAATGCCTGTGTAAACTAAAGTGGACACATAAATCATTTTGACAATAGAACTCTGGAGTTGACAATAGTTCATGTGTGGCAATCATTCTGAATGTATGTAGTCATTGTGGTTACTGATGTCTGTTGAGATTTGACTTTATGAATAAGTACATACATTTAGTTTCTGAGAACTAGGGTCAAACCCTTTGTCTTAACATGCCTGGAAATACATTGTCACAGTGAGTGACATTTAAAGGGATAGTTCACCCAAAAATGAACATTCTGTCAGTTATTACTCACCCTCATGTTGTTCCAACCCCGTAAGACTTCCGTTCATCTTCGGAACACAAATTAAGATATTTTTTGATGAAATCTGAGAGCTGGCTCACTCCTCCATAGGCTTCTAAGGGATCGACACTTGCCGGCCCAGAAAAGTCATTAAAGTCATTGCTAAAATAGTCCAAGTGACAGTGGCTCAATCTTAAGTTTATCAAGCGACGAGAATACTTTTTGTGTGCAAAAAACAAACAAAAATAACTACTTTATTCAACTATTCATTTCCTTCTTTGTGGGCCTAGAGTGAGTTCACGTAGTCTAACAGCGCAGAGCATCACACACATGACCAGCGTCGGCCAATAGTGAGCCTACGTGTGTCGTACAACCCAGAAGCGCTGCGCAGTTACACTACGTGAACTCATTCTAGGAATTATTCCCATTCTGTGAATACAAAGTGATTAATTTGAGCAATGCTGCTGATGTAAAACATCTTCACATGATTTCCTACAAAGAAAACCTTTTTGTAAATCCAAGATATAAAATTGTTTAAAAATGCCTTTATGTAATTCAAATGACATGTGAATGTTGACTTTGTGAAAATTTAGCAGTTAAGTTTTAATAAATACATTTATTTATTTTTTTTGCGTTCATTTTAACTGGTCAAAAATAGCACATCTATGACAAAAACTTTATTAGTGTGTTACATATTTTAATACACTCCCTGTGTTAAAAACAATAACACACTAGTTGAGTTAAAAGTAACACAACATGTGTTGTCCTTAACTAGACACACAGGTGTGTTAAGATAAAACACAGGTTGTGTTGTTTTAAACACATCCGTTTTAAGAGTGTAGGAATTCCATTGGAAGTCTCCGATGGACCCAATTTTTCCCTAAAATCGGACAGGAGGAGCTCTAGGACTTACCTCGGGTTCACTGCCTCATCAGTCCGCACCCCCCCAAAAAAAACATTTGTTCGTAAGCTCAAGGAGTAGAGTCGATCTAGTCCACACCCCACAGAACCTCGAGTTTAATCACACATCAAACTCACTATTCCACCACAGACCCAGGCCATTATGGAAGCATATGGGTAGCAATATTCAATTTGAAATGTAATATGCAAAATGACAATGCAATATGTAAAATGGCATTGCATTCTGTATTTAAATTTACATTTTACATACCATTCTAGCAACATTTGGTGCAAAATGAAAATGAAATTACATCATTTACATTTGCCATTTCATACACTAGTTTTAATATGCATTATTGAAACACTTTATAAGTTGCAAAATGAAAATGCATTACAGAAATGATTAGATATGTGTAGCATGTTCAAGCAAAAACTGTGGCAAAATGATAATTTAAATGTTATTTTTCTTAATTGCATTTACACTCACAGTCAAGACACTTGCGATTGCACTTTCATGAAATGTCCCTGTAGCAAAATTCAATGTGCACATTGAAAATGCATTCCAAGCCGATCACGCCCCCTCCTGCCCTGTCAATCACTGCATCAAGGTCGGGGGTATTACGCAGAGGGTCAAGAAGGTTCAAGTGAGGCAACATGGACAAGTCAGTTCCACAGCTTCTCCGTGAAGCTGCACAAGCAATAGAGCGACAAAGTGCAAATGCTGCCCCTTCAGAAAGGCCATCGTCCAGCCTCCGGATCGAAGTGGTGGGACACGGGGTGAGTTGGCAGAAAGAGAAGAGACAAGGGGGTCGGTCGACGGTCGTCAAACGGTTAGACCTAGGGTTCCCAACTTTTACTCGGGGTCTGGACTGTGGAGTGTATTTGACGATCACACTCTTACGTGACCATAGAGCGTATGTACGAAAAGTGCTCGTTTTGGCCAAAAAAAAAAAACACCTGGCTTTACCTGCGGCTGCGGTCACACTACCGACCCCTTGTCTCTTCTCTTTCTGCCAACTTACCCCGTGTCCCACCACTTCGATCCGGAGGCGTCATGCTTAAGCATTTGCAGGGGCAGCATTTGCACTTTGTCGCTCTATTGCTTGTGCTGCTTCTCAGAGTGCCATAGAGAGAAACAACACAACTTAAGCCCCGCCTTGATACAGTGATTGACAGGGCAGGAGGGGGCGTGATCGGCTCGGAATGCATTTTCAATGTGCACATTGAATTTTTGCTACATTCATTGCAGGACATTTAATGAAAATGCAATCTCAAGTGTCTTGACTGTGAGTGTAAATGCAATTAATAAAAATAACATTTGAATGATCATTTTGCACAGTTTTTGCTTGAACATGCTACACATCTAATCATTTCTGTAATGCATTTTCATTTTGCAACTTATAATGCGTTTCAATAATGCATATTAAAACTAGTGTATGAAATGGCAAATGTAAATTATGTAATTTCATTTTCATTTTGCACCAAACGTTGCTAGAATGGTAATGTAAAATGTAAATTTAAATACAGAATGCAATGCCATTTTACATATTGCATTGTCATTTTGCATATTACATTTCAAATTGAATATTGCTACCCATATGCTTCCATAATTTGTGTCCATATTTGTGTCAATATTACACCAAGAATTTAGGTGTAAAATCATACCCTACATATTGAATTGTTATATATTAACAACTCATCAATTAAATATTAATCATTGCATATTCTACTTTATTGGATGTTTTTAAATAAACACTGACAAAAAAAAACTATACAAGTTTTAGGGCAGGATGATATGATGATATAGGCTATATATAACACTAATATAAGTGATCACCCGGATTTAGACCTACCTATATTGTATTTATATAAAGCGTTCACAGGCAATTTTGCTTTATGTTTAGGTCTATATTGCTTTTATTTCCCTGCTGTCGAAATCAGGCACACATAAATGTCAGGCAACACGATTCCTGGCTGCATGTCAATATCCATGGATCACTGGATCTTTAGTAAGTTGTAAGGAACACTATATTGAGTCCAACATTTAGTTTAAATTGATAATTGTTCGTTTTACTCGCATTTTCGCAGTTTCCCCTATTAAATCCAGTCACGCAGCAGCTCTTTTGCCACTCAGTCCAGCTGAGGGGGCTTGTTCCGGCGGGAAAGTGACGTCAATGCATTCCCTCTATACATAAGATAAAATGTATTGCATTTAATTAAAAATCCCTTTGCCATGAGAAAAGACGGAACACGCGTTAGATCTTTACCTCTAATCGAATACCGCCATTGGATCGAATTAGACGGCCTTACAAAGTGGTTTATGTTTCTCTCTTACCCAATTCTCAGTGCCATTTGAGTTTAGAATCAAAAGGAGGATGCAGAAATAAAATACAGTGTAATCAGTCGGACGCACAGTACTCATTCAGTACTCATTCAAATCCAGACTCAAAACACAGCTAAACAGATCTGATCTCCTCTGGAAGCTGGTTCCAGCTGCGGCTGGCATAATAGCTAAAAGCAGACTCTCCATGCTTAGAGTGAACCCTTGGTATTTCTAGTTGATGTGTTAGGTTTATATTCAGTAAACATATTTGCAATGTATTGAGGTCCTAGGCCATTGAGGGATTTATATACCAGTAATAATACTTTAAGATCAATCCTAAATGTAACTGGGAGCCAGTGTAAACACCTCAGGACTGGTGTGATGTGTTCATATTTTCTGGTTCTGCTCAGAATCCTGCATGGCAGCAGCGTTCTGTATGAGCTGCAACTGTCTTATGGTCTTTTTAGGAAGGCCAGTGAGGAGTCCATTACAATAATCCACCCTGCTGGTGATGAAAGCATGAACAAGTTTCTCTAAGTCTTGTCTGGAAACAAAGCATCAAATTCTTGCAATATTTTTGATGATAGTAGGCTGATTTAGCTGTTGCTTTGACATGACTACTGAAACTAAGGTCTGACTCAAGAGACACGGCGTTACATTACATTTTACATTTACATTTACATTTAGCTGACGCTTTTATCCAAAGCGACTTACAATTGCTATATATGTCAGAGGTCGCACGCCTCTGGAGCAGATAGGGGTTAAGTGTCTTGCTCAGGGACACATTGGTGTCTCGCAGTGGATTCGAACCCGGGTCTCTCACACCAAAGGCATGTGTCTTATCCCCTGCACCATCACCACACGCCAAGATTCCTGACTTGATTTTTAGTTGTTTGACCCCTAGAGTGAAGGTATCCGTTCACCTTGAGAACTTCATCGTTGTTTCCAAACGCAATGACTTCAGTTTTGTCTTTGTTTAACTGAAGAAAGTTTTGGCACATCCAACTGTTTACTTCACCAATGCATTGGCACAGGGTCAATGGGGCTGTAGTCGTTAGGCGATAGGGCTAAGTAGAGCTGTGTGTCATCTGCATAGCTGTGGTAAGAGATTCGGTTCTTTTTTATTATTTGCTCAGTGGGAGCATATACAGGTTGAACAGGAGTGGCACAATAATTGAGCCTTGAGGGACTCCGGATGTCCACTCAGACTTATGGTCACCTATACTTACATAATAACTAGGGGTGTGACGAGATCTCGTGCCACGAGATCTCGCGAGACTAAAACATGACAAGATTTCTGGTCGAGTGAAAAGCTGTCTCGCGATATAGCCATGACTGAGCGTGTTATTCCACCGCTACACTCACATTCGCCTAAACTATCGTTTTGCTGTTTTTATAAAAAAAAAATAAAAACCATTATAAAATAATGTAAAAGTCTGCTCTGCTCATCCAGCACGAGTTGCCGTTGCAATCAGTGCAGCACGAATCACAGTTCACTGATCGCGTGAGGATGGCGGAGGATTCGTTGCGCAACATAGACTACATCTGATAAATGTACTATTTTAGAATGCACGCTCAGCACCGCTGCTCCCTATACACAGAGTACGCACGATCACGAGAGTGAAAGTAAAACACAAGCTCCCTGATGTTCATTGCGCACAAATTAGGCCGCAAACATACTATAGTCCGTCTCCAAATACCCATCTCTGGACTGTTTATTTGCGGCTATGGTCTCAGTTTGCACTTCGAATATATTGAGAGAGTAGTGTAATGTCTTAAGGACAACAGACAAGGGAGGCTCTGTTTCTGAACTTATAATCAGAACGCAAGAACAACTGTAGAGACAAACACACCAGCCTCGTTTCTCTGTACTCGGCCTTTTCCGAACTCACCGCATTAACCCTATAACCGCCGGTGCAAAATAAAACAGCAATTTGAAAACATTTATAAAGAGTCTCTGTGTGCTAACTTTGATTATGGTTGCACTTGCACTTATTGTTTGCGCTTAATAAGACTTCAAGGAGTTCAGTTAGGAGGTCACACACAGCCTCAATCAGAAGTTCTGAAAGCTCTTAAATGTACAGTAAGGGCTGAAGAGACTAATGGGAAATCATACAGAGAAAAGCCAGTCAATAAAAACCTTTTACAGTGCTTGTATATTGTTTTCTTTCAATGCATTTGATAATTCATACTCATAATGCATGTCATTTCAGGTCTACTTTATAAGATTATTAGTTAAACAATTGCAAAATGCACCTGCATACTATTTTTCCAGCCATGAATTTTGTCATTGAGGATTTCTGAAAAATTGTGCAAAAATCTCGTCTCGTCTCGTTCTCGTGAACCCAATCTCGTGTCTCGTCTCATCTCGTGAGATAAGCGTCTCGTCACACCCCTAATAATAACCTCTCACTTCTAAGTATAACCTGAACCATTTTGGGACTATCCCAGAAAGCCCCACCCAGTTTTCCAGCCTGTCAAGAAGTATGTTATGATTGACAGTGTCAAATGCAGCACTGAGGTCGAGTAGTACCAGAATTGATGTTTTGCCTGTATCAGTATTTAAGCGAATATCGTTTATTATCTTTATGAGCGCTGTCTCTCTTCTTCACTAACAAAACTACAACTATCAGCAGTCAGTTCTCAGCTTCACACACACAGGAACCCAAACTAACCTCTCCCACAGCCAACAACCTTCTCTCCTCCTTCACTCCACTAACCGAGGAAGAAGTATCTAAACTTCTCCTCTCCAATCATCCTACCACCTGCCCTCTAGACCCCATACCCTCACACCTTCTACAAGCCATCTCTCCCACACTTCTTCCAGCTCTCACACACATCATCAACTCATCCCTCCACACTGGCATTTTCCCTACAGCATTTAAGCAGGCTCGGGTAACTCCTCTGCTTAAAAAACCAACATTAAACACATCACTTCTAGAGAACTACAGACCTGTCTCTCTCCTACCATTCATTGCGAAAACACTTGAACGGGTTGCTTTTAACCAAGTATCATCTTTCCTGTCTCTGAACAACCAGCTGGATGTCAACCAATCTGGCTTCAAGAAAGGACATTCAACTGAGACTGCATTGCTGTCAGTCACGGAAGCCCTGCGGATCGCAAAAGCTGCTTCCAAATCATCAGTTCTCATTCTACTGGACCTGTCTGCTGCTTTCGACACAGTGAATCATCAGATCCTCTTGTCCGCCCTCTCATCACTGGGCATCACTGGAACCTCCCTCAACTGGTTTGAGTCCTATCTCACAGGTAGGTCCTTCAAGGTCGCATGGAGAGGTGAGGTATCCAAAGCACATCAGCTGACCACAGGGGTTCCCCAGGGTTCAGTTCTTGGACCGCTCCTCTTCTCCATCTACACCACATCACTGGGACCCATCATACAGGCACATGGTTTCTCTTACCATTGCTATGCTGATGACACCCAACTCTACCTCTCATTTCAACCAGATGATCCCACAGTAGCTGTACGGATCTCAAGCTGTCTGGCGGACATCTCGGCGTGGATGAAGGAACATCACCTGCAGCTCAACCTGGCACCAAAATTGAAAGCGAACCAGAACTGAGAGTCTCTATCAACTGGTACACTGAAGAAGGCATTTGAGATGTCCACCACAGTGTAACAGACTGTCTTGGGCGGAATTTGAGACAGTATTGTATAAGAATTTTGGTACGTTCGGAGCTCTGGCCTGAACAGCATTGTTGACCGCATTGTTTTTTCACAGGAAAAATAGGTGTTCTGACAGGTGAATCTGGACACGGCTCAATCACGCCCTTTTCCAGTAATGAATTGAATACTGGGGTGATACCATCAATAGCTTCCTGTTTCAGAGCATATTGCATTTTCTTAGGTCTGTAGTCACTTTTTGGAGTGACTTTAACAGGGTCACACCCTTTAATCAGACCTACATCGTATTTGTCACGTGCCCAGAGTCCCTGTGGAACTGTTTACACACCCTCAGGAATAGAAATCTCCTTTTTTTTATATATATATATTTTTTTTTTTATTATCACACAACACTTCAACAGTCCTAATTCCCTTAATGTATTTTCTTAGTGACTGTTCGTAAAACCCTGTGCTCTCAGATTGTCAGACATTTTTGTCAGTGGTTTGAAACCAATCTGTTAACGAGTCACATTGTTTTACAAAAGGCCCCAAGTCTCTCCACTCTGCAGTCTGTGGTTTTGCAAGTGAGATGTGAGGGACGGCCCCCTCCAACTCATACAGTGATGCTTGGCTATCTGTCAATTCAATCTTCACCCCACACCACTTGTCTGACCAAAATAGTTCCGAGGTCTGCAGTTCCTCAATCTCCACTTCAGTCCACTTTTCAGTAAAAATTTAATCTGGCTCACTGCTAACATGACACTGTACAATGCAAATTACTTTCTTCCATGAAATCATGGTCAGGAGGCATCTTATTTGTGGCTTTCTTGGTTAGACCACATTGGGGAGTGCTCCATTCAAACGCATACATTATTTCAGCAGGCATTCGTATCATAGTCATATCAGCAGTGAGGCCACTGTCATCACAATACAAGTTCAACTCTAATTTACACATTAAATCTCTAGCCAGCAAATTGCACGCAAAAGCAAAAGCATGCGAAAATGAGTGATCTCCAATCTGACAAGACAAATCTGCTGTATATGGTTCCCTCACCTGATGCCCTGTGGCACTTCTGGAGGTTGTCCATTTATCAGATAATACAGTTAAATCAGGCAATTGTTCATGTTTAATTATGGAGTTTGTTGCGCCGCTGTCAATTAAAACTTAATTTTCTTTCCCTCGACACTAATGTCAATCATTGGTAATTTTGCAAATGCTTTATACATTTGTTCAGTGTTTGCAAGCAAGATTTCTTCATTGCAAGAAGCAGAAATAGAAATAAAATTAGACATAGTTACCACCTGGGAGTCAGACCCCTCACCGTCGCTCCCCTCCCCCTTTCAATCTCCCTGATTCTTTGGTTGTTGTCGTGGTTGAAATCCTCTTTTCCTTGGAGGATTTGGACAGTCCCTTCTCCAGTGTCCCTTTTGTCCGCATTTAAAACAGGCTTCAGAGTCTATTGCAGGTCTGTTACCCACTCCTCGTCCTTTTCCTCTTTTACCTCCATCTCCACCTCTTCTCCGATGATTTTCCATCATCAAACTTCCCATTTTCAGCAGAGCAAGTTGAGTGTCTTTGTCAGTCTTTTTCTGCTTAGTCTTGGCTTGATCTCTCAGCAACTGTTGTTGATGGGTTGCGTGTCGTCGGATTTCTTCCAGGCGCGCTTGATGATAGCCCCCACAAGATGTTTTCACCTTTTTCCCTATTTCAGGGTCCAGGCCATCTAGGAAAACAGTTATTAAATATTCTTCATACGTACTTATGCCGGGCGGGACCACAGCTCCCTCGGCTGGTGGACCTGGTTCAGTCAAACCACTGCACCGGTCAAATACTGCTTTCAGTCTTTGAAAGAAATCTTCGGTGTCCTCTCCGTCTTTCTGCTTACACGCTCTGATCTTGTCGGTGTGGACGTGAGTTGGAAAAGCTGTTGCAAGTGAGGTTTTTAGCGCGGTGATTTTGCCCACATAGGCAGCGTTGCCCACGTCCTCCCAGATTGGGTTCACTGACTTCGATCATGGGTGCTTTGATCATCATCTCCTCATACTCCTCATCTTCCTCCTCCGCTGTGTTCCAATCGTCCTCCGCATTCAGGACCAGGAATCTTTTTCCTGAATCACCTCTTGTCAATGATCTGGTTTGGGGTCTAATAACTCCTCTACCTCGACCTGTCCTTGGTGGTTTGTCCTGGAGCCCTCTTTTGAGTCCTCCTTTTGTCGGTGATTTAGAATCAGCAAAACTTTGTGTTGGAGGAGCGTAGGCAGGAGGAGCAGAGGGGAAAGTAACTGAAGCTGTCAGGTTTGGATATACAGGGTGTAACTTATCTTCTTTTTCCTCTTCCTCAGGGTGTTGCCCTTCAGCCGTTTCTGGTTGTCTTTGCGGTCCCATGTCAGGGGCCACTAGCTGTGGTTGGTGGGGGGAGTAGGGAGCCGGACAGCGGTCATCCTCAGCCAGGCGGGTTTTCATGTATCTCATTTCCTCGGAAGAATAAGAAACAGAATTTAGTAAAGTTTTTCTGACTTCTATTGCCTTTGTACCTCTACAATCTGCACTTTCTAATGGTGCTAACACTGCATTTATCTGTTTTCTTTGTCTAATAATTGCCTCATTTAACCATAAATCTATGATCCGAGCATCAAGGTTATAATTATCTTTTTCTTTTCTTTTTGGACTTATTTGAGTCCAATTTTCCTTAGTCTTTCGGTGGTATGCTATGATGCCACCTTTCTTTGTTTCTAATTCTAACCCTAACTATAGTTTGCTTTCGAGAAATCCACTGTCTCCAATGACTTTTTACTATTAGTACTACCCATTTTTTTTTATTTCTTTTACTCAACAGTATTTATATTTGCGTATTTTTAAATTTTTCCCCCGCGTGGTCACCACGCACTATAATCACTGTATTAATTATTTCCCCAGCGTGGCCACCACGCACCTGCCTTTATTCGTCAATAAAGGACTTTCAAATTGCCTACATCCGTCGATGCAGGTCTTTCCCAAACAAGTGTCTCTGTACTGTTCGAAAATTACTATCAGACTTATTTCAAACAGACACCTATCTGGTGTTTGAGAAATTACTATCAGACTTATCTCAAACTCTGGCCCTTTTGGGAAACAATTAATACATGGCATTCGAGAAATTACCATCAGACTTATTCTCAAACCCTGTTTGGAAATTACTTTCAGGCTTTTTCCAAAACTCTGACCCTTTTAGGAAAAATATTCAATATGCAAATAATTCATATTTACCACGTAAATAATTTCCTCCCACCGTCTTTTGATGACCTTGTGAGTTCACTTCTGGGAGTGCGTCCACCCCGGTCGTCGTGGTGAGTAGAACAATTCTCTCTCCTTAAGATTGAGGATTTTGAGCCGCAGAGTATGACCTCTCGGGGTGATCAGCCAATTGTTTCCTTCCTCACGCCGACCGTCGGTTAGACGAATCCCATCCTCCTCGTCGCCATTTGTCGTGGAAATTCTTTATCGACTTTAAATAACTTTAAATAATTATTGAAGGACAACTGGAGATCTCGAAAGTTATAAGTACAAGTATTTATTTCTTGCAAGAAAGGCAGTTCACACACAGACAGAGTCTGATATGAGAAGGGCGAAGAGGCTGGTCCTTTTCGCCAAGTTATATACCCTAAACACATCCTGTGTAGGCTGTTTCAGAAGATTGCCTTTGTTGCCTTAAAAGGAAACGTGTTTGTTCAAGATCTCTTGTTGGACATAAATTTGTCTAGACAGACCATCTAAGTTTAAAGTTTCCTGTCAACTTGACATCACACTCTTTGCCTATATTTATTTCTGTCCGAAAACTACCCACATAGATTTCACACTTGAGATAAAACAATAGGTCACTGGCTACTTGGTCTTCTGTAGCCCAGAAACATTTTGTTCCAGAAAGCTTATCTTAACTTATGCATTTCTAACAGCTTGGTTATATCTTTAATAATGCCCTTTAATACTATAAACATCTTCCTTTAACGTTGAAGATTTATGTACTCATATATATTTAATCAAAAGTTGCACACATCTAAAAGATAAAAGAACACATCTAAAAAGTAAAAACACATCTAAATGTAAAATTTCCATTACAAGCGGCATTTTTAAAAGGACGGAGCGTCGCCTTATTTCCCGCTCCAATTTCGCTCCTCTGTCCGCTCACACCAGGAGTCTGACTCCACGTCTTTTCCCCGCCTGGCTAAAGAAGCTCGCATTGTGTTCAGCATCCCAAGGTCTGCGAGCGCAGAGAGGGTTTTCTCCGCAACCACCGCATGAGTCTGAAGCCTCAGACATTGTCCAAACTTGTGTTCTTGAAGGTGAACTCAAAAGAACTGTAGATAAGGAAAGCAATTAATTTTCTTTTTCTTTTTAAGTTTGACAACATACGCCAATTTAAATTTCAATCCACGTGCACTCTGCGCAAAAGTTCAGTTATACGAATTTTGGCCTAATAGTTCATTTAGCTTATTTAAAACTTCGATGTAGGCTAGCAGTAGCCTATAGCCTGTATATTTTATTTATATTATTAGGCCCATTGATTCATTTAATTTTGCAGCAATTTGTTTGTACAATTGATATAAGCCAATTTAAATTTTAATGGTGCGTTGTGTGCAAAAGTTTAGTTATCAAAATTCTGGCCTAATAGTTATTTACTTTTAAAAAATTGTATTCATATTATTAGGTCAATCTATTCGTTTAATTTTACTTTTGTATAGGCTATATTTCTTACATAGGCTAGGCCTAATTTACAATTTGAAATAAAACATTTCTATGTGGAAAATGTTGTTGTTGGTCTTTAGTTCTTTGGGAGGTAAGCCGTGTGGTCTAAGGTAAAGTGAAGTAGCCTACGTGCAGATTTTTTTCCTTTTTTGGAGCGAGGGGGGGGGGGGGGGGGGCGATTTGAGTGGAGCGCGAAGCAAACTGCGTTGAGCGCTGAGCGATAATGAGTGGAGCGGCCTGAGGCTGTGAGCGGCGGAGCGGAGGGGTGAACAGTTCCGCGAGCGAGGAGCTGAGATTCTCAACGCTCCACTCTGCTCATATGCTCTGCATAGAGCCTCTTTCACCTAGATATCATCATATAGAGACTGTGTCTGTTCCCCGAATTTGGAAATCCAAAAAACGTCAGGTTAAAAATTGATACAGATGAGCAAATGATAAAGCTTGGGTTGCTGAATATTCGATTCCTTACTTCAAAATCTCTCATAGTTAATGATATGATTTTAGATTATAATCTAGATATGCTGTGTTTGACAGAAACCTGGCTAAAACCAAACGATTACATTATTTTAAATGAGTCAACCCCACAAGATTACAGTTATAAACATGAACCTCGTTCGAAAGGCAAAGGGGGAGGTGTTGCTGTAATGTATAGTAATATTTTCAAAACCACTAAGAAATCTAGTTTTAAATATACTTCTTTTGAAGTATTGGTGCTTAATGTAAAAATATATAGTGTAAACGATAAATCACATTTGAGAATTATGTTGGCTACTGTATACAGGCCACCAGGGCACCATAAAGATTTTATCAGAGAATTTGCGGACTTTCTATCAGAATTAGTATTGGCTGCAGATAAAGTACTAATTGTTGGTGATTTTAATATACATGTAGATAATGAAAAAGATGCATTGGGATTGGCATTTAAAGACATTGTAAACTCAATTGGAGTTAGACAACACGTGTCAGGACCTACTCATTGTCGTAATCATACTCTAGATCTAATATTATCACATGGAATAGATGTTGATGTCGTTGAAATTCTGCAGCAGAGCGATGACATCTCAGATCATTATTTAGTCTCATGTAAATTACATTTAGCCAAGGCTGCAAAGCCGACTCCGTGTTATAAATACGTTAGACCTATAACTTCTGCCACTAAAGATTGCTTCAATAATCTTCCTAATCAGTTTCATCATCCCTGATAGCTTAGAAGAACTTGATATTGCAACAGAAACGTTTAACTCTCTCTTTTCCACTCACTTTAGACGCAATTGCTCCGTTGCGCTTAAAGAAGATTAAAGAAAATAGTCCAATGCCGTGGTACAGCGAGCACACCCGGGCCCTTATGAGAGCAGCCAGAAAAATGGAGCGCAACTGGAAGAAAACTAAACTAGAGGTATTTCGGATTTCATGGAAAGAGAGCTCGATTGCTTAGAGAGAGGCTTTAAAAGCTGCTAGATCTGCTTATTTTTCAACCCTATTAGAAGAAAATAAACATAATCCAAGGTATTTATTTGAAACAGTGGCTAAACTAACAAAAAAGAAAGCTTCAAGCTCAGAAGTGTCCAAGCAACACAGCAGTGATGACTTTATAAGACTTTATATTCTTCACTTATAAGATTGATAATATCAGGGACAAAATTATAACTATGCAACCGTCTACCACAGTATCGCATCAGGGAGTGCATTGTAGTCTCCCTGAGGAAAAATTGTATTCATTTGTTGCTATAGGAGAGGAAGAATTCTGCAAACTCGTTAATTCATCTAAATCGACAACTTGTATGTTAGATCCTATACCGACTAAGCTACTGAAAGAGATGTTTCCAGAGGTCATATAGCCTCTTCTTAATATCATTAATTCATCTTTGTCTCTAGGATACGTACCAAAAACCTTTAAACTGGCTATGATAAAACCGCTTGTTAAAAAAACACAACTTGATCCTACAGAATTAGTCAATTACAGGCCGATCTCAAATCTGCCTTTTCTGTCAAAGATATTAGAAAAAGCAGTATCTTCACAACTATGTTCCTTTCTAGAAAGAAATGATATCTGCGAGGATTTTCAGTCCAGATTTAGACCGTACCATAGTACTGAGACTGCTCTCATTAGAGTCACAAATGATTTGCTCTTATCATCCAATCGTGGTTGTATCGCTCTATTAGTGTTACTCGATCTTAGTGCTGCATTTGACACCATTGACCACAACATTCTTTTAAATAGACTAGAAAACTATGTTGGCATTAGTGGAATTGCACTAGCATGGTTTAAATCATACTTAACTGACCGTTATCAGTTTGTAGCAGTAAATGAAGAGATGTCTTATCCATCACAAGTTCAGTATGGCGTACCACAAGGCTCAGTACTAGGACCGTTGCTGTTCACTCTGTACATGCTACCATTAGGAGATATCATTAGGAAACATGGAGTTAGCTTTCACTGTTGTGCCGATGATACTCAGCTGTATATTTCTTCAAAACCCAACGAAACTTACCAATTCACAAAATTAACGGAATGCATAGCTGATATACAAAATTGGATGACTAGTAATTTCCTACTACTAAATTCTGAAAAGACAGAGATTCTAATTATTGGACAAAAAACTTCCACACGTAATAACCTAGAATACTGTCTAACACTTGATGGCTGCTCTGTCAAGTCTTTGTCGTCGGTTAGGAACCTGGGTGTGCTCTTTGATACTAACCTTTCTTTTGAAAGCCACGTGTCTAGTGTCTGTAAAACTGCATTTTTCCATCTTAAAAATATATCTAAAATACGCCATATGCTCTCATTGGGAAATGCGGAACAATTAGTTCATGCGTTCATGACCTCAAGGCTAGACTACTGTAATGCTCTACTGGGTGGTTGCCCTGCACGCTTAATAAATAAACTACAGCTAGTTCAAAACGCCGCAGCTCGAGTTCTTACCAGAACCAGGAAATATGACCATATTAGCCCGGTTCTGTCAACACTGCATTGGCTCCCTATTAAACATCGTATAAATTTTTTAATATTGTTGATTACTTACAAAGCACTAAATGGTTTAGCTCCGCAGTACTTGAGCGAGCTCTTAACGCATTATAGTCCTTCACGTCTATTGCGATCTCAAAATTCCGGCCAGTTGATAATACCTAGAATATCTAAATCGACTGCAGGCGGTAGATCCTTTTCCTATTTAGCACCAAAACTTTTGAAGTCTTCTTACCATTGTCCGGGAAGCAGAGACACTCTGTCAGTTCAAAGCTAGACTAAAAACACATCTCTTTGACCTAGCATACACATAATACATTATAGACTTCTATAATTCAATGTCAGGCTGCATAGATTAGGTCAGCCGGAACTGGGAACACTTCCCTTAAATCTTGATGTACTCGTTACATCATAAGAAGAATGGCATCTACGCTAATATTAGTGTCTTTGTTTATCCCGAGGTTTTCCCGCAGCCTGCCGGATCCAGGCCGTGTCCAGATCTGACGAAGGAGATCCGCCTGGAACCGATGACAATGCAGTGCTGAAGTATCCACTATCCTCTCCCTATGGAGGATCCCTTTCCCACTCTACAGATAAAGCGTTGTGAAATTCGGCTTGCGTACCCCGAAGTGATAAAACAAAATTCTGTATCAAAATTTATAGGCAAGACAAGTAGTTTGTTTAGGCATGGGTTGTATGGAATTACAAACCTGCGCACATATTTTCAAAAGCACATAACTATAAAATCAATTCTGAATGAGCATGTGAACGCCGTCAGCGTTAATCACAGGTTCGCGTTTAAAGTCTGATCATTTCGACGGAGGTGAATCAATCAAAATTTACTTTAGCTGGAAATAACATTATTCAAGAACTGCTATAAAGCCAAAACAATCTCTGTTACCTTAATTTATGTTTATCTCTGTAAAGCTGCTTTGAAACAATCCATTGTTAAAAGCGCTATATAAATGAAGATGACTTGACTTGACTCGTAGTACGAGCATGCAACGTCGTTACAATGTAAATTAGTAAGTCACGAAATAAAAGTAAAATACAAATCACGTGTTAGCTGAGAAGGATTTGCATGCAGGTATGATTTTCATTCTATTTACCAGGAGCTTCATTAACAGTTCTTCTTAGTATTGGGTATTTACCATGGTAAGTGTCGTTTCCATAACCCCAAAATGCCACTTTATTTTCACTTTGTGTTATTTTTTTTATTTTTAAATGACTGTGGTGGCTCATATCAACATTGTATTAACAAAAACTAGTTTGGGACTGCTATTTAATTGCTTTAGCATAGTCCTAATGTTTTTCTAGTCTTTACTATGAGTCATTGTTACAATTTATGTGTATGTTAAGTAAAGGGGGACAGTACTTGTGTGTGTTAACAATTTTTGTTCAAACATGTATTATAATATGCCTATATATATTCAATGTAAATTGTGACAATCGTAATTAATAATCGCAATTACAATTTCAAGGGAATAATCGGCAATTATGATTTTTGTCATAATCGTGCAGCTCTATTGAGGACTGTTGCAGCTGTCTTCTAGCCAAGTTTCATTTAGAAGCATAAAATCCAGGGCCCGTATTCATAAAGAATCTTAATGCAAAGAGTAGCTCCTAGTGACAAAATTCGAAGAAAATTCTTAGAAATGTGGGCGTTTACTCTTAAAATTAAAGAAAAAATCCTAGTAAAGAAAAAAGTAATTCAGAAAGCATCTTAATCCTTAAAAGAGGTCTTAAGGTCAAAATTGTTAGGAGTACGGATGAGGACTTTTAAGAGGTGTTGTGGAAAAATTAATATTTTAGTTTTTCATTTTGACATAGTGTGGGTTTTCTTTTTATTCAATCATGTATTTTCTCTGCTGGAATATTTGCATATACCTGGCAGGAACAAAGGCACACACACAGACATAGCAAAAGGTCAGGAAGAGCCTCTGAACTCGTTAGCATGGGTAATCGGGTAAGACAAAGGGGGATATCCAGCCTTTTGACCTTGGTGTGAGAATAGCAACGCCCAGAGAGAAGGGGGGGTCAGAGGGACCATCAGATCATTGTATTTCTAATCAACCAATCTGGTTTTATTGGGGTAAGACAAAGGGGTTATTCAGCCTTTTGACCTCACAGGTGTGAGGATAGCAAAAGCCCAGAGAGAAGGGGGGTTTAGAGGGAATCAGACCATTTCATTTCTAACCACCCAGCCAGATCTGGTTTTATTGGGGTGAACGGAAATTTACAGGAGAAGGAACTCTGAAGAAAAGGGGTATAAAGGCTGGTATGCTTGCTATGTGAGTTCAGGTTTTGTTCCTGCCACGAGGTAGCTGTCGTGGTATGTTTTTGTGAACAACCTCCTTTAAAAGAATAAAACATCTTTTAAAGTACAATTTGAATCTGATGTCTCTTACTGTGATGCTTGTTTGTTAATTATGGATTTTTGCCATTTCAGAGGCTTAAGAGTTTCTTTAGCAGAGGAGAAAATGACAGAACGATGAAGAGGGAGAAGAAATGTGATGCAGACAATAGATGACAGTGAGTTAATAAGACGCTATATAGATGAGATCGTGCAGGGATCATGTTTGTGACTGATCTTCACGCTAATATCTCAGACACAGCGCAGGAATGCAATAACGCCAAAAATTAAAGTAATCACTACATTAAGATATTTGGCAAATGGGAAAATGCAATAAAGCAGCAGTGATTTGGGTCTGTCACAACCTTCTGTAAGCAGTGATCACTCAAACATTACAGCACTTTCAGAACCTCTTATTGTGTCGCAGTTTTAGTTTCCACTGGACATTCCCACCTTGCAGGCTAAAAAAAACTGCAGTTATGAATATAGCAGGCTTCCTTGGTGCGCACAAGCAGGGGAATGAACCGCTAATAATCCGCGCTATAAACTCCCACGTCCGGTTCTCGCTCCATGCTGTGACACCCGGCCCGAATTTTCCTTTAATGATGGCCTAGTGTACATCCACTAACTGGGCTAACAGTAAACACGGTTCTTCTGACCAGTCGGGCTTTCTCGTCTTTCTTGTTTTTTAATCCATGTTTGCTATATTAAAACAAACATTCAAACCACCACTTAAATAGACAGCAATCAGTGTAATTGGAAAGAGTGGAACAATTTTTTAGGAAATTAACAGCAAGGTAAAAAAAAGGATTTATATACATAAATATAGTGTGTGTGTGTGTGTGAGTAAACTCTATACTTAAAATGGCTCTTTTTTTTTCCTTCTTGGACAACCAACCAATCACAGTCTTCAAAAGATTGTGTCATACATAGCAACAGGGTCAACCCCGCCTCCTCACTAAGATGAGAGTTTTTGTCTTTTCCTTACTCAGAGTTGCACTCAGATCGTTCCCGAATCGCTCTTAAAGGGTTAGTTCACCCAAAAATGAAAATTAAGTCATTAATTACTCACCCCCATTCTGTACCAACCCCGTAAGTCCTTCGTTCGTCTTCGGAACACAAATGAAGATATTTATGATTAAATGTGAGAGCTGGATCACTACCACATAGGCTGCCTAAGGGAATGAAACTTGACGGCCCAGAAAGTCATTAAAGAAAATGTTTAAATATTCCATGTCACAACAGTGGCT
Organism: Tiaroga cobitis; assembly: GCA_030578255.1. Lineage (NCBI taxonomy): Eukaryota > Metazoa > Chordata > Actinopteri > Cypriniformes > Leuciscidae > Tiaroga > Tiaroga cobitis. The sequence continues at coordinate 28,215,199 of CM060595.1, read as the reverse complement.
CAACTATAAGTTTATCAAGCGACGAGAATACTTTTTGTGCGAAAAAACAAACAAAAAATATAGCTGCGAGCAGCGATTGCGGGCCCAAGCCGGTGGCACCGCAACGCCGGCTTTGGCCCTTCATCGCTGCTCGCAGCTATATTTATATACATATATATATATATATATATATATATATATATATATATATATATATATATATATAAACAAGCCGGTGGCACTGCCACCCCGGTTTCTTTAGGGTTACTGTGCACGATGTGCAAAAACGTAACCCCGCTTTCACTGTCGCCCTACGGTCCCATTGATTTAACGGACACATGAAATAAGTACACAAGACCGAAAATTCATATGAAGTGTGCAAACAATACATTTAAATACATTTAAATTATGACTAGTCAGAATGGCGTTGTAGATATCTCAAACTGGAGTTAGGGATAGTCATAATTTAATTGTAGATATCTATTATCAAGTTATAGATATCTTGAAATGCATTTTGATTAGAGATATCTGAAATTTGATATCTGTAACTTTCATTTTATTGGGTTAGCTATGCGCACTGTGATTGGCTCATCGCGTTTGGGGGCGTGGCTTAGCCATAGGCCAATTACGTTACAGATATCTTAAATGATAATACAAACTATCCAAAAATATAATTACGACTTGTCAGAAAGACGTTGTTGATATCAACAATGTTAATTCAGGATAGTCAAACTTAGCTTTTAAATGTTAAAAGGGCTTGCCATACAGAGCTCAGAGAGAGGCTCACCATATTCAAACCAAAATATCTGACTTCTTGTTGGTCGTTGCTAATTACGGTAAATTAGAAAGTTGTCCGGCTCGAAGAGTACAATATACATATCAAGTTTTGTTACTGTAGATAAAACTAACCCCCCCCCCCCCCACACTTTTGTCAAAAGCATTTAGAAAGTGACACACTTCCTGCTGCCAGTTGGTGGCGCTATAACTTTGACTCACAATAGTCACATCCATGTGATCGGCCTCTTACAGCGAACACACTGTTGAAGTTTCATCAAGATCAGTTAATGTATGCAGAAGTTATAATACACTTCCTGTTTCCATTATTCGCCATAAATTCGTTTCCTCGTCACGGCCAAACCGTTCGAGATATCAGAAATCCCCTGGCAATTTTTCATCCTCAATGTCTTGACATCATGCTGACCGAGTTTCGTTGCGATTGGTTGAATTCTCTAGGAGGAGTATATCGAATTCCAGGGGCATACGCTTCCAAACAAACCATAATAGCCGACTTCCTGTTGGGCTGGGGTAAAAAGTAAAAGTACAAAGGATATATAAACCGATGAGATCTATATGTGTACCGAGTTTCATATTATTACATGCAAGCGTGTTTGATTTATGGACCAAGTTTTCGGACCTCGTTCCAGGGGGCGCTGTCGAGCCCCCCTGCCACGCCCGGGTACCAGCTTCAGCCCGGCCCTGATGGCCGTGGGTTCTGACCTGTGTGCAAAGTTTCAAGAGTTTTCGTGCACGTTAAGAGCCCCAAAAGTGCCCGCATAGTCGTTAGAATAATAATAATAAATATAGCTGCGAGCAGCGATTGCGGGCCCAAGCCGGTGGCACCGCAACCCCGGTGCCTTTAGTTACCTAAAGGCTCCGGAGTGGCGGTTCCGCCGGCTTTGGCCCTTCATCGGTGCTCGCAGCTATATTTATATATATATATTTATATATATATATATAAATAAATAAACAAGCCGGTGGCACTGCCACCCCGGTGCCTTTAGGGTTACTGTGCACGACGTGCAAAAACGTAACCCCGCTTTCACTGTCGCCCTACGGTCCTATGGATTTAACGGACACATGAAATAAGTACACAAGACCGAAAATTCATATGAAGTGTACCATTTTGGACAGGGCCTATGATCGTGAATCACAATAGCCACATATATGAGATCATTTAAATTTAGAATCATTTTTAATGTCATAGGACATACATGGGCAATATACGGCCCGGGGGCCGGATCCGGCCCGCATAGTGCTTCAATCCGGCCCCCGCGATGCGATCGCAATTTGGATGAAACACACGCCGAAATAAACATGCGTGACACAAAACAATCTTTAACTTAGGTGGCAAATATGTTTTAGTAATTCTGTGAATTACACTGCGCAAACCAAAATTAATACTACCCACCGGATGAAGGGTTGTCTCTGTCTCCACATAACATAAAATATTCATTTTATTTTATTTTTCGTGTTCGCATTTATGAGGAAAAACAATGTTACGGACGTGTTCTCCGTTACGGACGTGAGCGCTCTGAAAGCGGCACTAAAAGATGCTTTAAAACTTTCACAAACACATCAAACAGAAAGCACAAAACCTTTCTTTAAAGTGAATTTCGTTTTGTATTAATTGTATCTTAATCAATGTTTCATCAACCAATTGCCTGTATTTAATAAATAAGAAGTAAATATAGCAGACAATATAGAGATAATCACGAAACATTAATAACGAGATAATCACGCCGGCGCGTGAACTGGAGCTCGTCTCATAAATGAACCGAAACTCAGCATATAAAGTAGCCTACTTGCCCCACATGTCTACTTTTAAACTGAACAATTCAAAACGAAAGAAAACAGACTACAGACTGCTCTCTGCTTATGTAATCCTTATGAAATGTGCATTTCTCTCTGGCGCGTTCACTAGGCTACTGAAGATCGCGAGTCAGCATCGTCAACTTCATCTTAGCCGACAATGATAAAGAAAACACTTATTTATTAATAAACAATTAAAATATCTCCTTGCTATATTTTACACTAGTCGCTAATGAATAAGTACTAGTACTTAATGGAATAGATACTAGTATCTAAAAAATAAGTACTAGTAGCATGAAAATAGAGACTAGTAGGTTAAAATGATTAAATGTTAAAACGGCTTGCCATATTGGCTCAGAGAGAGAGAGAGAAAATGACCTTTTAGATACTAGTACCTATTAATAGATACTAGTATTTATTCAATAAATACTATTACTTATTCATTAGCTACTAATACGCATTCAAAAGAATATCTAAAGAATAAGCACTAGTATCTAAAGAATAGGCACTAGTACTAAAGAATAAGCACTAGTCGCTAATGAATAAGTACTAGTACTTAATGGAATAGATACTAGTATCTAAAAAATAAGTGCTAGAAGCATGAAAATAGAGACTAGAAGGTTAAAATGATTAAATGTTAAAACGGCTTGCCATATTGGCTCAGAGAGAGAGAGAGAGAAAATGACCATATTCAAACCACCATATTCAACTTCCTCTTGGTCTGAGCTAATGACAGTTAATTAGAAAGTTGTCCGGCTTGATCTGAACAATATGCGTACTGAGTTTTATGATTGTAGGTAAAACTATAAAACTAACCCCCCCACTTTTGTCAAAAGGTGGCGCTACTGAGTCCCTGCACCACGCCCGTTTCTGAAACTTTGCACATGTCTACTGGCTAATAAATGTGATCTGTCTGTCGAGTTTCATGCAATTTTAAGCAATTTCAGGCATGCTAAGAGTCTCAAAAGCATCCAAAAAGAATATTAAAGTTTGATGCGTTGCCATGGCAACAGTATCTAAGACATCAATAATCCTTTCACAGGTCTACATCTGGCGAGTGTCTACATTATACACATCAAGTTTGAAGCAAATCGGGTAAAAATAAGAGGGTGATTTCAAAGCATTTTGAAAGTGACACACTTCCTGCTGCCAGTTGGTGGCGCTATAACTTTGACTCATAATAGTCACATCCATGTGATCGGCCTCTTACAGCGAACACACTGCTGAAGTTTCATCAAGATCAGTTTATGTATGCTGAAGTTATAAAACACTTCCTGTTTCCATTATTCGCCATAAATTCGTTTCCTCGCCACGGCCAAACCGTTCGAGATATAAAAAATCCCCTGGCAATTTTTCATCCTCAATGTCTTGACTTCATGCTGACCGAGTTTCGTTGCGATTGGTTGAATTCTCTAGGAGGAGTATATCGAATTCCAGGGGCATACACTTCCAAACAAACCATTATAGCCGACTTCCTGTTGGGCTGGGGTAAAAAGTAAAAGTACAAAGGATATATGAACCGATGAGATCTATATGTCTACCGAGTTTCATATTATTACATGCAAGCGTGTTTGATTTATGGACCAAGTTTTCGCACCCCGTTCCAGGGGGCGCTGTCGAGCCCCCCTGCCACGCCCGGGTACCATCTTCAGCCCGGCCCTGATGGCCGCGGGTTCTGACCTGTGTGCAAAGTTTCAAGAGTTTTCGTGCACGTTAAGAGCCCCAAAAGTGCCCGAATAGTCGTTAGAATAATAATAATAATAATAATAATAATAATAAATATATATATATATATATATATATATATATATATATATAAATATAGCTGCGAGCAGCGATTACGGGCCCAAGCCGGTGGCACCGCAACCCTGGTTCCTTTAGTTACCTAAAGGCACCGGGGTGGCGGTGCCGCCGGCTTTGGCCCTTCATCGCTGCTCGCAGCTATATTTATATATATATATATATATATATATATATATATATATATATATAAATTATATATATATATATAAAAAATACATATATATATATATATTTTTTTTTTTTATATACATATATATATATATATATATATATATATATATATATATATATATATCTCACTTGCCTTACCTGAGAACAATGAAAACAATAAAAAAAACTAGGGAATCACTAAACCGAGAGAATTATTCTGTTTTAGATGATACACTCAAAATATTACACAAGCAATTCTTTAAATTTAATGATATTCAGAACAGAACAAGAATTCAAAAAAACTATAATTAAGAATTAACCGAAATAATTGAAAGCGAAAGTGAAAGTAAGTGGTGTTTGGCTCACGTAACTCTCTCATTAGAATCAAACTGTTTCAACATTTGCGATGTATTTGGATGCTAAACTATTCTTTATTATGGGCTTTGTACTTCACTCAGGTTTCAATATGTGTGTGTGTGTGTGTGTGTGTGTGTGTGTGAGGTGCGGGTGCGATTGAACTGTTACACATAAAAACATACTCCGTCCAATAAAACACAACAAAGTGCTTTTTTCAAACTATAAACTCTTGTCAAACTGTAACCTACAACTGTCACCAAACTAAAATCACACGCACACACTGTCTAAAAGCAAAAAATATTTATCCAACCCCATTTAAAACAGTCTGTGGGTGCCATCTTTTGGACATTCACCACATCGCATTGATTTTCATTTATTGTCCTCAGAGCCCTAATCTGTTTATTTTTCAATTACACATTCTACATTGATTAAAAAAGAAAAATTCAAATGTGTTTTTATTTTATACAGGAATAAATTATTTATAATTCAGATGAGAATAAAGTTAGTGTTTTACAATTTAAAGGAAAACAAATATATTGTTCTGAAATATAGCACATTCATTTTAAATTCATTCAGCTTCAATTACCAATACAATCTTAATTTTATTTAAAGCAAACTATACATTTAAAAGATCTTGGTTCTGTGCATATTTTGTAATTTAAAAAAAATACAAAATTGTTATGCAAAAAGACAAGGCCTTAGAGATTTCTTTATCCTTTAATGCAGGAAAAATCACACAGCAATGAAAGGCTTAATATCATGTCACTGTAACAGCCAGCCAGCCACACACACACATATAAACACAGACACCAGCCCTCCCTCCCCCTCCCTCCCCACACAGACAGCCACACACACACACACACATAGAATGGGAGGGGGCCCTCTCTCTGTCAAAGAGTGACAGAGAGAGATACCATTTCATGAAATCCACATTCAAACCACAATATCTGACTTTCTGAGGGTTGGAGCTATTGACTGTAAATTAGAAAGTTGTTTGGCTTGAGGAGAAGAATATACAAGCTGAGTTTTGTAACTGTAGGTAAATCTAACTAAGTTATAACACACTTTATATGTCCTTTTTTAGTCATGAAAATTCATTTCCTCGCCACGGCCAAACCGTTCGAGATATCAAAAATCCGTCAGCAATTTAGCATCCTCAATGTCTTGACTTCATGCACGCCTAGTTTGGCGATGATTGAATGAATTGCCTAGGAGTAGTACTTCAAATTCCACAGCAAGCGTTTTCCAAACAACCCATAATAGCCGACTTCCTGTTGGGCTGGCGTAAAACTTGACCAGGGGTAAAATGTTTGGCCCGATGAGATCTATATGTGTACTGAGTTTCATATTAATTCATGCAAGCGTGTTGAATATATGGACCAAATTGTCGGACCCCGTTCAAGGGGGCGCTGTTGAGCCCCCCTGCCACGCCCGGGTACCAGCTTCAGCCCGGCCCTGATGGCCGTGGGTTCTGACCTGTGTGCAAAATTTCAAAAGTTTTTGAGCACGTTAAGAGTCCCAAAATCCCCTGAAACCTTGAAATGCATTAAAATCAATAGACAAATCCCTCACACACAGAGACGGAAAGAGAGGGAGAGAAAATTCTCAGAAACATCCACATTCAAACTAAAATATCTGACTCCCTCTTGGTCTGAGCTAATGACAGTAAATTAGAAAGTTGTCCGGCTTGATCTGAACAATATGCGTACCGAGTTTTATGATTGTAGGTAAAACTATAGAACTAACACCCCCACTTTTGTCAAAAGGTGGCGCTACTGAGCCCCTGCACCACGCCCGTTTCTGAAACTTTGCACATGTCTACTGGCTAATAAATGTGATGTGTCTGTCGAGTTTCATGTTATTTCAAGTATGTTAAGAGTCTCAAAAGCATCAACAAAGAATATTAAAGTTTGATGCGTTGCCACGGCAACAGTATCTAATATATCAATAATCCTTTCACAGGTCTACATCTGCCGTGTATTTACATTATACAGATGAAGTTTGAAGCAAATCGGGTTCAAATAAGAGGGTGATTTCAAAGCATTTTGAAAGTGACACACTTCCTGCTGCCAGTTGGTGGCGCTATAACTTTGACTCACAATAGTCACATCCATGTGATCGTCCTCTTACAACGAACACACTGCTGAAGTTTCATTAAGATCAGTTAATGTATGCTGAAGTTATAACACACTTCCTGTTTCACGTTTCTCGCCATAATTTCATTTCCTCGCCACGGCCAAACCGTTCGAGATATCAAAAATCCGCTGGCAATTTTTCATCCTCAGTGTCTTGACTTCATGCTGACCGAGTTTCGTGGCATTTCTTTGAATTCTCTAGGAGAAGTACTTTAAATTCCATTGCATGCGTTTTACAAACAACCCTAAATAGCCGACTTCCTGTTGGGCTGGGGTAAAAAGTAAGAGCATGAAGTATATATGAACCGATGAGATCTATATGTGTACTGAGTTTCATATTCTTACATGCAAGCGTGTTTGATTTATGGACCAAGTTTTCGGACCCCGTTCCAGGGGGCGCTGTCGAGCCCCCCTGCCACGCCCGGGTACCATCTTCAGCCCGGCCCTGATGGCCGCAGGTTCTGACCCGTGTGCAAAGTTTCAAGAGTTTTCGTGCACGTTAAGAGCCCCAAAAGTGCCCGAATAGTCGTAAGAAAAATAAAAGAGAAAAAAAAAAAAAATAATCCTAAGGAAAACAATAGGGCCTTCGCCCTTTCAGGGCTTGGGCCCTAATAATAATCCTAAGGAAAACAATAGGGCCTTCGCCTTTTCAAGGCTTGGGCCCTAATAATAATAATAATCCTTAGGAAAACAATAGGGCCTTCGCCTTTTCAAGGCTTGGGCCCTAATAACGACTTTATTCGACTATTCCTTTTCTTCCTTGTAGGCCTGAAACGAGACTTCAAGAGATTTCCACGACGCATGCGCGAGAATTGCGATCTCCTTCAACTACTTCAGTTAAGTTCTCGCGCGTGCGCGTCGTGGAAATCTCTTGAAGTCTCGTTTCAGGCCTACAAGGAAGAAAAGGAATAGTCGAATAAAGTTAGGGATGTCCCGATCAGGTTTTTTTGCCCCCGAGTCCGAGTCATTTGATTTTGAGTATCTACCGATACCGAGTCCCGATCCGATACTTATATAATACAAAAAAAAAAGAATAAAGAAGAGAGAAAAAACTGATCCAGGATGTTCCTTATTTTTTATTTAATTCACCTTATTTTAACATTCAACAACTCTGTTAACAAACAGAGCACTTCTGTGAGGTAGCTTGTACAATCAAGTAATAAATAACATAAAATCTTCACTTTTGGACTTTAGTGCAACAGTAAATATAGAAAAAGTCTAATATAAAAACAAATAGCACCTCAACTTAAAATACCCGGCAGGCAAAAAATAAAAATGTTTTAAAACTGTATAAAAAAATAATGATAATATATAGATATACACACATTACGGGTGTAACAGTTCACAAAATTTGCGGTTCGGTTCGATACGATACAGCAAAAAGAAAGAAATGCCAGAGAAATTTCCTATTTATTAAAAGAAAAACTATTTTTAAATAAGTTTAAGTTTTTCTACATCTTGAAACTTTCAGGTTTATAAATGGGGTAATCTTTGAAGGATGAACAAATAATGTTTTGGTAATCACATTAAAAATATCATTTAAATATATATTTATATAATATTTGAGTTTTGAAGTGCAACATTAAATCCTTGTTCATTCACGGCACAATGTTTCTCCTGGTTCCCACGTCAGCGCTGTTTGATCTAATAGGGATCTACGGTTAATAACAGAGAAATTTGAATGCTTCTCACTAGATCTCGCAGCAATGTTATTACTTCAGTGGCGAATTCAAATGTTTTCTTCACTGGATCTCTTAGCACAGTGTCGCTTGATCTCCGCGCTGCACAGATGTTGCTGGTCCGAACTGATAAACGGTCCGTGAAGCACAATATAATGAGTAGCGCAGTTTCATTCCGCTTTCATTACGTTTGCCATTTGATGTTGCGCAACGTTGTGGTGGTCGCGCCAGCGCGGATTTTGTCTGCAGGAAAAATCGTCCTAGGAATCGTTCGGTTTGTATGCGTACCGAACCGGAAGCCTCGTACCCAAACGGTTCAATAATTACGTGTACCGTTACACCCCTAATTTACATATATCCGAGTCCTGATCGGGAGGTAACGTCCGATTCCGATCGAGTCTGAAACCACGTGATCGGGCCCGATTTCCGATCGCGTGATCGGGACATCCCTAAATAAAGTCGTTATTTTTGTTTGTTTTTTCGCACAAAAAGTATTCTCGTCGCTTGATAAACTTATAGTTGAGCCACTGTTGCGACATGGAATATTTAAACATTTTCTTTAATGACTTTCTGGGCCGTCAAGTTTCATTCCCTTAGGGAGCCTATGGAGGAGTGATCAACCTCTCAGATTTAATCATAAATATCTTCATTTGTGTTCCAAAGACGAACGAAGGCCTTACGGGGTTGGTACAGCATGGGGGTGAGTAATTAATGACTTAATTTTCATTTTTGGGTGAACTAACCCTTTAAGCTAAGACTCCTACGTAAAAGTGTTTAAGCTGAATTAAGAGTTTTCTGAGAGGATTCTTATAATCTTTATGAATTTGGGCCCTGGTTGTTTGTGGTTATTAAGTCGTTGACTTGGAGTGATTTATTTTTGAAGATATTTTTTATCTGACCACCCATAGACTGGAATGTCATTGCAACTTTCAAGGCCCAGAAAGGTAGTAAATACAGTTAAAATAGTCCATGTGACTACAGTCGTTCAACTTTTATGTTATGAAGCGATGAGAATACTTTTTGTGCGAAAAACCCCCCAGACTTTATTTAACCCTTTCTTCTCTTCCATGTCAGTCTCCGACGCTGTTCACGTGAGCAGTCACCACGACACATGCGTGTGATCATAGGCGTAGATTACGCGGGGGACAGGTCCCCCCCCCCCCCCCCCACACACTTTTTATACAATGTAAATTCGTCCCCCGCACTTTTTTATAGGGCAAGTGTGTCTACGACAAGCTGAGGTTTTCGCGGGTGTGTATACCCTACATCGAGATTTAAAATCCAAAGAGTCAAGGATAGTCTATCTACATACGTGACTTTCACGTTTCCATGGTAATCAGTCACTCGTGCATTAGCCTACGACACGCCCATGTGCGCACCCGCGCCGAATCCATCAGTTTCATAGAAAGTTCAAAATGCCAAAAAACTCTTCACTCCTTTTTCACGAAAAAGTCAAGCACTGTAAGTAAGTTTTCATGTAGTATCCGAATTGTGTTGCACAATGATGAATAACTCCGCCTATTTCTCTTGTTGAATAATTAACAGGTTTTGTTGTAAATTCACTACCCGAACTAACATGCAATATTTTCAATCTATTTTACTCGTAATGCATTTTATTTTCACAAATATGTTATCAAAGCCCTTCAAATTAGAATACACATGCTAAATGTTAATGCTGAATTTGTATTTTCATGCATCAACAGCCACGATCTGCTTGAATCAGGCAGCATGGTAACGTGTACATGATGTTTATCATAATTTGGTAACACTTTACAATTAGATAAAACAGTTTGTAGATAAACTTTAAGTTCTCTTGAAAAAGCCTAACTAGAAAGTTTGAAGTAGTTTTAAAAGCTTGAAGTTTGAAGGTTTTCAATGGGAAAGTTTTAGTTTAGTAAGACAGACTTTGTTTAGGTTTAGGCTAGTAAGAAAATGTAATTTCGCCAAAAAAAGAACATTAATTTTAAGTAAATGTTATTTTTAAATTAGCTTCAGTGTGATATTTAACCATATTATCATGCTTAACACTGATAATTTGAATAATTGTAATGCGATGATCAGATATCTAAATCAGTGAATATCATATGTTTGGGCAGTTGGATTATTTATTTTTAACAGTGGATTCGGGGGACTCAAAGTCCACCAGATTAATGAATTTATCTTTAAAATGTACAAAATTGTACACCAATCACGATTTTACCACGTCCGCCTCATTTTAAGCCAGGAAAAACCCTGCATGTGCAATATAAAGAACTGGACAACTTTATTTCTGTTTTATTGCTTTAAATATAAATAGCATATTAAGCTAATTAAGCAAAAACCTCAACAAAAGTCTGAAGAAAAAAAAAATGGTATTACACTTGACATTCTGTCCCCCTCACTTTTGAAATGGTGGTTACGCCCCTGCGTGTGATGCTGACGCAGGATCCAGCCGAAACTGAGCCGGCGTTCTGACGTAGAACCTGGAAGCGCTGCACTGTGTTCAACAGCATCAGAGACTGACAGGGATGAGAAGAAATTGTTGAATAAACAGGTTATAATATATATATATATACATATACATACATACTGAACAAAATTATAAACGCAACACTTTTATTTTTGCCCCCATTTTTCATGAGCTGAACTCAAAGATCTAATACTTTTTCTATGTACACAAAAGGCCTATTTCTCTCAAATATTGTTCACAAATCTGTCTAAATCTGTGTTAGTGAGCACTTCTCCTTTGCCGAAATAGTCCATCCACCTCACAGGTGTGGCATATCAAGATGCTGATTAGACAGCATGATTATTGCACAGGTGTGCCTTAGGCTGGCCACAATAAAAGGCCACTCTAAAATGTGCAGTTTTATCACACAGCACAATGCCACAGATGTTGCAAGTTTTGAGGGAGTGTGTAATCGGCATGCTGACTGCAGGAATGTCCACCAGAGCTGTTGCCCGTGAATTGAATGTTCATTTCTCTACCATAAGCCGTCTCCAAAGGCGTTTCAGAGAATTTGGCAGTAGCCTACATCCAACCGGACTCACAACCGCAGACCACGTGTAACCGCACCAGCCCAGGACCTCCACATCCAGCATCTTCACCTCAAAGATTGTCTGAGACCAGCCATCCGGACAGCTGCTGCAACAATCGGTTTGCATAACTAAATTTCTGCACAAACTGTCAGAAACAGTCTCAGGGAAGCTCATCTGCATGTTTGTCGTCCTCATCGGGGTCTCGACCTGACTGCAGTTCGTCGCCGTAACCGACTTGAGTGGGCAAATGCTCACATTAAATGGCGCCTGACACTTTGGAGAGGAGTTCTCTTCACGGATGAATCCCCGTTTTCACTGTACAAGACAGATGGCAAACATATTATGGTATTTTTATGCTTTAGGAGAGTGAAAAAGTTACATAAAGCACCTTTAAACACTGTTTTCTGTTAGATTATATTAAAATGCGTGCAATTTATTGGAAATTGGTTAAATCTGAATTTTTCTAACTTTTCTGTCGAAAGGAGATACACCAGGCAAATACCTCATATCATTCCTTCTCTGTTATTGTTTGACTGCTGAATCTCCATGGTAATTCAACCAAGATGTTTTAGATTTTTTTCCCCTCTCTTCAATAGGTGAAGACTTTTATGTCTCCTTTGTGTTTGAAATCCCCCACAAATCATTTCGGTTCCACAAAACAGCAATGAACAGACTTCTCTGAGCCTGCCAGAGGATAAAAGTATAAGCGAGATCAAAAACCTTATAGCAAGGATTGATCTTCGTGTGTATACCGCATGGGGCTTTCTTTTTTGTTATTGACTTTTTATTTATTTTATCATCCCTGTAGCGTATTTTACGCAGAGGCTCACTTTTAAGAGAACTAGCCTTTTTCACATTCTTTACAAATTCTTTTTAAAAAGACTGGCAAAGCAATATAAAATCAATTTCAGCCCTTAATGCTGCAACATTGCCATCATGTTTATGACGGACACGCTTACATGACATTTCTTCATTGCAGTAATGAGCAGGAAAAACACTGAATGGATGCAGTGTTCAGTGAATGTTGGTGACCCAAGGCTGTGTGCAAGCGCTCCTTCAATTTTAACACCAAGCATGAGCCTCAGTGCTGTATCTTCAGAGAGTCAGGGACAAGTTAATCCAAAAATGTTTTGTCTTATTTCATATTTCCGACATGATATGCATTGTTGTTGTTTTTTTTGCAATGTCCTGATTTAAGTTTTTAACCACTGACTTTCTAATGCAACACCATGTCCAATCACACTGTTAGCCCGGACAAGTTGAATCTACTTAAAAAATGTGAGCAAACTGGTTGCCCTAAAATAATTAAGTAATGGTAACTTAAAAAATTTAAGTTAATTTAACTTAAAATGTTTTGTAATATCAATTACTTTGCAGTTATTACACATAGTATGTTTAAGTTCAATGTACTAGCCCATATACTTAAAAAATTGGAGCAAACTGGTTGCCCTAAAAAAATTAAGTAATGTGTACTTAAAATTTAAAAGAATCAAGCAAACAACATAATATTTTTCACCTCTTTTTATTTCAATTGAAATCCATAAAAAAGGCAGATGTCTTACGGCGGGCGGAGTCTCTATCGTCATCAACGTTGGCCATCTTGTCACAGGCAAGCTGATGTAAGATGAGTGATCAGCACGAACACAAATACTCTTATCTCATTAAAATGTTGACGGATTTACAAACGGTTTGGTTTCTTACAAACGTTATTAACATGGCTACAATTCTGGATGATTATTTATTTATACACTTATTATTCATAAGTATGCAGTGTCATAACTGCATCTCTGACGTTTATAACAAACCAAACCGTTTGAAAATCGGTAGAAAATTGAGCAAGTTATGGTTATTTAAAAAGTACATGCACCATTAAAACACAATGTTACGAGTGAGCGAGCTGCCTGTGACAAGATGGCCGCCAGGTGCGGACGTCGACCTCCATTGGCCAGCAGCGCGGACGCGACATCTAGCCTTTATTATGAATATCTATGGTTGCAACAGCTAACTGTGTGTGCGTGCGTCACGTGTGTGGGGGGAAGGGGCGTGGTCAGTACACAAACTTTACAATTTTAATCAATTAAACAAAGTTTTCCACACATTCAAATATGTCTACAAAAGTAGTAGAATTCACTTACATTTTTATAGTAATACATTAAAATTTAAATAATTTAAGTATGCTGTAATTAAATTGTTAATTAGATATAAAATCTGGGCTAACAGATTTTTTAGTAGAAGAACCACATCAAATACTTTCATAATTGTGCCAACTCTCCCCACTTGACAAGATAATTAGGTGGTGGCATATGAAGGTATCGAATGCACAAGGTTTACAAGTAGAGGCTCATGGAGAATGAGAGCCTAAAATAATAGTGTTTCCCATGCTGAAATGTGATAGAAAACAACAATGCAATGAGCAATGAGTAAGAACGCACAAGAAAACATTCCTCGCTTAATTTTTTTAGCGTACGTTATTTTGTGGCTTTCGGGGACACGTACACTTTTAGTAAGGATCCTACGCACAGTTTTATTAATGAGACCCCTGGAACGGATCGCCGGACCGCACTATAGACAGTAAAAGAAATGGACACAGCGACCCCATTGATTTCAACGGAGAAGACTGAAGCCCGATTATTGCACTTCCTGTCTGATGTCTGAGCGACTGAGCAGGCTCAAACTGAGCGTGACGACAGTCTGACAGTTGAAAATCTTCTAGTAGCTGTGCCAAGACAAATCTGAATCACCTAATTCCTCAAAAACGTTGTTGAAATATTTTGTCCCGTTGCTTTTATGGACTCTCTATTTATGGGCTTCTACCTTGACTTTGTGCCTTCATGCCCCCCCGATTGCCTCATAGACAGTAAAAGATTGCCGCGAGCTTCTCCTCCTGTCTATACGATAATGTCTCTATTGTGCGACAGAAAGTCCCGTGGTTATGATGCAATCTTTAGCCTATTTTTACAAAAACGGCTTCTACGGGGGCGTAACGTAAGATACAAAGTAATGGAGCATTTTATACATTGTCGTGTTCCTTTAGAAATAAATAATGGACAAATTAAGTCTTTGGACGCCTCAGATGTAAAGTTATTCGCTGTCAAAGTGACGCCAAAATGAATGGGAATCAATGGGATGCTAACAGCAGGTGAAGTTCTGCTACAATAGCGGCTCCCGTGAGGCTTCAAGTTCCGGCTGATGGATTACCCCCTTGGACCGCACCCACGTACAGTGTGAAAGCTCTACCTGTTAACATGGGGAAAAAAAGCACCGCATACGCAGTGCAAACTGAGTAGCCTATGTGTGAAACGGGCGTTACACTCTCAAAATCACACCTGGACATCATTATGTTAATTAGCTTGTGAGTCTGAAAACATGCCCAGCCACTTGTGTGCTGCAGAACCTCAGTTGTTTCCACACAACTCATTGAATGTATGTGTGAAAGATTTATTTTGGTCTGCTAGCTTATAAATTCAAATGTATAAGAATTGGCAGCATGTAAGAATGGCACCAGATTTAAAAAAAAAAGTCATCCCATATTCTTATCTGAAATATCATTTGTCTATAGTAAAATAATTTGAAGTAATTAAATAAATTTCTAGACTAGTAGTTTTTATTCTTCACTCACACTATAAATGTAACCTAATAATGTATTACATCATGTAATATAATGTATTAAATATACATTATTAATTACCTTATTAACATTTTACATGCAGTATAGAAACAGGAAATGTGCAGTGTTTACTTTGTCATGTAAAACTAGCTGTACCGGTATATCAGATGTTGTGCACTGAGCTCTAAAATTTATGCTGGACTGGGAGTTTCTCACCACAGAAAAACGGCCCCATTTATTGTGAAATTTGATATGCAGAAGTTACCATTTTTATGGCAAAACAAACAAGTAAAGTGTAAAGTTTCCCTCTGCACTCAAGAGGTTAAAGAAAGGAATAATGATCAGTATTATATTAATGAAAGTTTTGCCTAATGTCAAACACTTGTCTTTGGATTTCTTCATTTTAAATGTCCTTTCCCACACAACCCTCCAGAGGACAAGCTGTTTGAAGAATGGATGTATGGACATTTTCTTTCTTTCTTGGAGTGTAAGAACCCTGCTGTTACGAATGAGTTTCTGTTCATGCCAGTCTATGTTCAGACATGCTTAAACCATGTCATCATGTCAGTAGTTTCTCTCTCCTCATATTTGATCACATGATATTGCCCCAGGTGTGGTTTTTCTCTAAGAAGAAGGGAAGATTTCTCGGAAATCTGAACATCCTTTCGGTTTAAAAACAGTAACGAGTAGGCCTACATATATTTCAACCCACACATTGACTTAATCTGGTTCTTTTTGCTTTGAGTTGGAAAGCAGTATGCTGGCCTGTTGGTTCAGGTATGGTCTCCTCTCTGAAAACATCCCTTTTCCAAGAACACTTCATTCCATTCCATATCTGTCAGCACAGAACTTTGGAAGAGTCTTTAGAACTTGGATGAGTTTCAGGTGTTAATATATTTTATGTAATCTCTATTCTACAGCGAGCTGATCTCATATTTAAATTTTCAAATCTCTCAATGTTTTCACAAAAGTATTATTTTACTTAATGTTGTTGGATTAAGGAGGAGGAAAGGATAATCTTATGGATAGATGCAGTGCAGATCCATCCATGAACAGTTCACACAAACTCATCACTATATCTCCAAGCATGCGGGCATGCTTTTAATGAACAAACATTTTCCATTGGCGTGCCAAAAAAAAAAAAAATAGGGTAAAAAAGTAGGCTAGGGTGACTGCTCAGACAATCAAATCTGACAATCAGAACTAACTAAAAATAATAATATTTATATATAATTTATAATAATATATAAATTATTTAAATGTGGACATATTGTGTGACAATTCCAGAGTTTGGGTTTAATAACAAAGAATGACCATGGAATAGAGTAAGTGCAGAGGTGTGTATGCAACACCTCAGACATAATGAAGGACAAGCAGGAAAACTGGTGATTGAAAGTAGTATTTAACCATGGTGAATTATCTGAGACAGGGATAATTTGAGCTGACACTAAAGCATGATATATATAAAAACTCTAGCTCCTCATAGTTTTAAATATGTTGTGATCTAGCAGTGTTTGCTTTTGGATAAGACAATAAAATACAATTGTAATGAACAAGGTGGGAGGTAATGAGAGCACCAGTGTTTGGGAAGCTACTTTAAAATTGTAGGCTAGTTTGCCAATACAAATGTAATGTAAAGGTTAAGTATAGGCTATAACAAAAGGTAGCTGAAGCTTAAGGGGCCAATATCTAACCAACTATATAATACTTTACAGTGTATTCAGAGCCGTAAACAATAGCCGTTTTTAAATGAATTAATATTTTAGTTAGAAAAAAGTTAACCCTAAATAGCTGAGCCGTAGTATTTCGTTAAACTAAGACCTAAAAAACAGTGTTGCCAATGCTCACAAGACAAATAAGCAACTGCAGCTTCAAAAACAAGCCCAATATAATTTATTGTCATCAATTTTATTGTCATGCTAGGTAGGGAACAGACTTTAATGATAAATCCAAACGCGTAGCGTCAACATACGTAAACAAGATCGGACAAAGAACTGAACAAAACAGGGAGTAGACCTAGGCTATATATACACAAGGGTAATGAGGGAACTAAACAGAAACATCTGAACAGAATGATATTCTCCAATAAAGACAGTACTAAAATCACCCAAGATACAGACTGATCTCATAAAATTGCGTGTGTATGACACGCCAATTCGTATTTCCATTTTTGGCATGCTATCAACACGCACAATCGCTTTTCAGCGTGTTTATGAACGCAGTTGACTTAACGTTATTACTGTATATATAAATATATGACCTACCTCCACCCCGTCCCTAAACCTACCCGTCACTGGGGTTAATAGCATTTATGAGTGTTCCCCTGCCATCCTAGGGAAAAAAAAAATATCGCTCCCCAGATGTAGATCTACATTTTGCTTCGTTTCGCTCGGAAATTTAATGGCGTGTACATATACGCGGAATCACTTGGACATTAATGGCGTAGACATACACGCATACACGCGGATATCTCAAAATGCGTATAGATAACACGCCACTTGACTTGAAAGTGGCGTGTCTGTTTACGCAAAAGTCATGATGTCATGTTGCAAGATAAGGATTTTCTTAAATTTAAGGCACAACAAAGACCACAAATCGGCAAACTCTGATACAAAGGCTCAATCCCAATTGGGGTTGAAATATTCCCCTACGAAATGGAACAACACTTCATGAACCCGATACATCATCAGTTGTCGGCGATGGCTCTGCCGTTACGGAGTTTTTACAGGATTTCTCCATGACAACGACTGACAATCAGCGCAGCAGCTGCTATTAACTTTGAGGAAACATGATGATTATAACATTCCTTCCTCGAAATGTGTCTTTTCTGATTCGGAAAGATAATTTATTATACAATTTCTTAATTTAAATGACTATAGTTTTATTATAAGAGTAAATAAAGTGCATGGTGGTGTCATCTGGCGCTAAATTAAAATGTTTAACCGTTTGCGAAGCCATCTTGCCGGTGATTTGCGATGCATTCTGTGAACTTTCTCGTAGCCCTCAGGTTGGAGTGTGCCTCTGACAAATCTCCGTTTCGAGGGCTATGTAGCCCTACCCCTTCGCCCTACCACTCGATCTCAACAAGAATCGGGACTCCCTACCCCTAGACGTGAAAGCGCAAAACTGAGGGGTAGGGCCAAGGGGTGAATTGGGATTGAGCCAAAGTCTTTATTTGTCTTAGGAGGCCTGTAGACAGTGGCTGGCAGTAGGGACACAGAGACACTCAAAACGAGACATTCAAATGAAATAAACTGAGGAACAGCCACAGGACTTACTGTTGTTGATTATGCAACACAATGATACCCCCACCTCTGCCAGAGGTTTGCAGAAGATCAACTAACCCATAGCCTGTGAGATCATCAAAGAAGATCCTCAGACTGTTTGTGCCATGTTTCAGTTTTGCACACAAGATCAAGTTTTTCTTCTGTAATAATGTCAGATAAAATGACTGCCTTGTTGTTAACAGAGTGTGCATTGAAAAGCGCCGATTTTACATGGAGGTGCAGAAGAAATCGGACAAAACTCCTTGCATTTAAGCGCTGGCATGCTGTTAAAAATTAACCCCAGTAGGCTTACAAAACAGTCTTTAACACAGAATGAAAAGAGATGGGATCAGATGATGAATGTGTAAAACTGCGCCTTGAAGAGCGATGTACGTAGCACTTAGGCTGCAGTAATCCAACATATCTGCAAAGTGCATAGGTGTAATTCACCAGATAACAGTTCTCCTTTAGGTTCAGCAATTGGCGAGTAGTGTAACTTAAAGCCATGCAGGAGGAATCCACACCAACAGTCCGGTAAGGCAACAGTAGAGTTGATTCCAGCAGATAACACTCAGAAATAAAAGCAACAATCCAACAGGTGAAATGTGATTCCGCAGAGTTCAGCTCCAACCCCAATTAAACACACCTGAGCTGGAACTACCAGAAACTTCCAGGCAGGAGTGTTGAGGCAGGTTGGGAGCTAAACTCTGCAGGCAATTGACCGTTCGCAAAAGCCACGCCCCCTAGTTATTGTTACTACGCCCGTCAAACAAATGGTCAAACACGACCAGAGCGACAGATTGCCATGACGGGAAGAGGTATGTATACGCACGCAGCCGCCATTTTGAAATCGAAAGCGAGGCTCCGGTGTGAAGAACCCCGCAAGTACAGATAGAAAACAATGCCATGGATTACTAACCTGAATCTGCTGCCGCGATTTACACTATTGGATGTTAATATCCAATATAGGATATGTCTATAGTTCATTCCAGCTTCTTTTTTTACGTTCTGGATATATATAAAAAAAATGATTTTATTTATAAATGAATTTCACTGTATATAGTCTAAAGTATGAAAGAAATGTATGTACATTTTTAGAATAACTAATTTCTACTGTAAGGAACCTCAGCTTTTTGGAAATATTAATAATCAATAATAACTTATTATTAATTCTGAATATTTGGGTCAGTTAATTGGATTAACTTGATGTGGCTGAATTAATATTACAATCAATTAATCAGTTCGTCCAACGAACTCTTTTGATTATTAATTTATTCTAAGAAAAGGGTATCTTCCATGGCCACAGAAGAATAATTATTTCTTAGCATGTACAGCACTTTGAGCAAGTAGCAAAACCGCGATCGTAAAAGTGACTTTGTATTGCAAACAAAACAGAACCAAATACATACTATGTACAAGTTTTATTAACTAAAAATAGATATGTATATGAATATAAATAAACAAAACAACATACACACATGAATACATAAATAGGTGAGTGGTAGAACGAAACCGAAAACGGAACTATTGAGAAGTTCCATGTAACTATATGAGAAGAACATCAGCATTTCATTTTCAAAGCATCAAATCAAGAATATACTTGCATGCCTGGGTAGCGTACACTATTATCAAAGTTGTTGAAAACTGAAGTTGTTGAGGATTCTGCGAGTGTCAGATTTTGAAGTCTCAATCATTTTCTTCTTTGTTGGATGAAGAAGATATGATGAACTTGCATGGTGGATTAGAGCCCTTTTTACAAACTCCCGAGATTGTCCTTGGTTCTTTGTGAGAAAGTGTCCTCTCTCTTCCATGAGGCCGGATCTGGTTGGGATCCAGGCCTGCGAGGCCTCTGGGCCCCATGGAGGGGGGAGGGGGTTCCCCCGGATCACCCGAGATAGTGTTTGCAAGGATGAAAACTATCAAGAAGAGAGGCGGTCACTGTTGCCTGCCTGATATAGTCTTCGAAAAGAACCAACCCCTAAGGTTTGAATGGACCAATGCATGGGTGACATGTCTGAGAGGGGTCTTTGTCCCGAGCGTGATTATACCTTCATTAATGCTCAGATAGATATAACACATCCACACTGCATTCTAGAAGAAGGTGATGTACATCAAAGTGTGTCTCATTAAATGAGGATTAATTAGGTAGGAGGCATTATACAGGTGAGGTTACATTGACCGTTAGTTGGTTGTATACCCAGGTACATACCATAATATATACATAATAGTACACAAGACAGTAAATCATTTACCCAATGTTATGAAGCATGTTCATTTATAGATCCGTTAGTCTATGATTAATGCAGAACAGTCCGTTTTAAAGAAGATTTCTGTCTTCCCATTGTCTCTCCCTTAGGCATGTGGCCAAAGGAATGTGGTCGTAAAAACCTCCTTATCAGCCCTGTAACATGACACTGTTTCAGCCCAAACGCATGCCTGGGTGTATCGAGAACGCTATGTAACAGTTATGGGAGTCGCCAGTTAATTTTAAAATGCATAATGAAGGCATTTATACTTTACTTCATGCTATGATAAAATCATAGTTATTCCAATGTGACATGGACAAACAGACACACATAAAAACACATCGAATATATCTGGTTAAATGTCTTTAAAAAGAGAATTTCTTTCTCCTTATCAAGAATCATATTCTTTGGGACATTCCAATGGGTGTAGAATTGATTGTAACCGGACACCACTTGGGGTGTATGGGGGGGTTGCTCGTGTGTGTGTGTGTGTGGGGGGGGGGGGGGGGGGGGGGGGTTCTTTCCAACTGTGCGGTTGAAGCTGCCCACCTGGAAGGCTCCAGAATCTCTACATCTCCCCCCTTTTGTCTGACGAAGTCCCGGTGTGGACATCATCGGACAACAAACATCACCATGGATCGATGACAGGTGAATCATGATGGTCGGGTAGCAGGTGGCTATTAGGGCTGAGGGCTCAGCTTGATGAGGTTCAAAGCAGCCTATGGCGTGGTACCTTCTTTCTGAGGATTTCGTGAGCTTGGCTGTGGATGTTCACATCACGTTGAGCCTCCTGTACAGGATGAAGGTCAAGCCTAGTGTCAGAGTGTGTGACTGTGTGACTGAGTACCATAGAGATACACAGCACAGTGTCAGCTGTGGTCCAGGACTGGAAAACAGGTGAGGTAGTCAAGATGGGCAGTCGACGTGCCAGGTCGTCATGGTGAAGGATGGCACCTTTTGGTACTTGGATGACATGCTCTGGTTGAGCAAGGTGACACAGGTGTCAGTGTCCTTCTAGTCGTAAATGAGTGCAGCTGTGCGCACAGGAGTGTTAACGAGCCACCTGCCACCTACAATCTCTGCTTGGGTCTCTGTGACTTGAGTGCGAGGCTTGGCTTTAGCAGGGCAGCATGTGCCGCTGATCTGCAGCCCGCAGATTCCGTCAGTGTTGTCTCTGAGGAAAGGTTTGTTAGGGCAGAGATAGTGAATGTCTTTGGTCAATGTGCACATGTGTGGATTCGGAGCTGGGGACAGCTTAGTGTCGCTGTCGTGCAAGTCAATCACGTACGGCGTGCGGATCTTGGGGTGAGTGTTACCTTTCAAAATCTGACATTGACAATGTTCTTGAGCCGGTGGATTCGGCTTGACTATGATGGGCAAGTTCAGGAGCAAAACCCACTTCTCTCTGCTTGGGGTCGACGCAGAGTGAGTTGGCACTACCCAGCGAGTCGGCAAGGTGTATTTGTAGAGAGTCAGTTGGCGTGGTGATGCCGGAAGCCAGCACGGTTTGCACAAGGCTTAAGGGTATCAGGTGCGGTGGAATCCTACCCATGGCTAGGCTGTTAATGGAGGAGTTCACCTCTGGCAGAGTGTCTGTCATCAGGGCTGTTACCAGCTGAGTTTGAGCAAAGTCATTCGGGAAGACAGTAAACAGCTGTTTCATGGAGTTCACTGTCTGGGTCAGCAGAACGCTGTGAGTGTTGAAAATTACCACAATTCCCTTTAGTGTCTTGTCGATGGTCTGCAGGGATGCACTCTGTTGTGAGTTGCTCTTTTATCTGTGGAATCTCAGTCTGAATTTCAGCTACATGCCGCCTCACGGTGGCTAGGTTCACTGTATTCGCACTGGACATACAAGTGTTAAACAGAGTGGTGACGGCTCCGGGCAAAGCTCCCAGAAACAGTTTGGAGCGGTGGTGGTGTCCACCTAACTTGTGTGATAGTTGGTCGAGGCATGTGCTCGACATCGGCCTCAGCGTGAGTGAGGGCGTTCTCTGTCCCTCGGCACCTGCCCAGCTGTATTATGTTGTTACGCTGGGGCAGTGTGTGCTGTAGGCGTTGCAAGGATCAGGTGGCACATACACTTTCTGAGTGCGGGTCCGGCAGGGAAGGAGTCCTGGTTGTTCCCTTAGGACGATGCCTGATGTCGGACCTGGTGAGATGTCCGATTGCGGCTGCCCTCTGGTTGGCTGGAAGCACCGCAGCATCCTGGTAAAAGTGAAAGGGAGAGAGAAAGAGAAAGGGAGGAAAAATTTCAGCGAGTGTCGTCCTGGTTGGCTAGGACAGTCTTTTCGTTTTGAGGACGCCGGTATGCCACTTGCTTCGGTGTTTTGCAAGTGTCTCTGGTGCTGCGGTGTGCAGCACATGGTGCGTCATGGGCATACATTGGCATGACCCCCCTTTTGCACTGTGGCACCACAAGCTGTGGCGCAGTGATGGCATCAGGTGCAGAACGCTGAATGTTGTCCTGTGCACGCAGCAGGTTAGCTTAGCATAAGCTGGATGGATGCTAGGCTAGGATAGCTTAGCCACCTAGGCTGGTTTGTTTACAAAGTGACATCACGAGCACTTCCTGTGACAAGTCGTTGTCATGGGAACCAGAGCATGTCTCTCATGCATAAATGCTGACTTTTCAGCGAGTGAACAGTTTTGATCGCTAGGTAGCTCTCTGCTTGTAGATACAGCTAAAATTTAGGTAAATTACATCAATCTAACAATAATTTGTAAGGCCTTTACATTGTAGAAAGGGGAGCATCACCCAGGTTTACATATATATAACACTGTCCTGAGCTTTCTTTGTCAGAAACAGGTTTAGCAATACTGCAATTTGGATTTCTTTAACCACAGCAGGATAGATATCGGTGCAGTTTACAAGCTGCTGAGATGAGATTCCTTTGTCAAGAAGACTTACGCTTTAATGCTGAACTTACTGATACCAGTTGGAAATCTAAGGCTCTATCCCTTACAATAGAGATGTCAATTACAGCTATCGTTTTATCTGCATTTAGACAAGCCAGTAACCAGTGACCAAAATGCGTATCGCATGTTGTGTTCCGGTTGGATCGCAATGATCAAATGCACGCCTGTAGGTTAACAGTAGTTTAAAACTCAGGTGGTTTTCCTACACTCTGGCATCAAGGTGACGTATGCCTTATTTGGAGCTAGTGTTTCCAGTAACCTTTCATTATCATGGAAACTAATGTTTAGTAGGGCCAATTCAACAAGCATGTAGCACATGTTTGTTTCAAGAGAGTCGTGCATAGTCTGTTGGCAGGTGAGGCTTACGCGTCCATTCAAGATTTCCTTTATATCAGTAAAATTCTACTTTTACTAATGCAGTCTTGCTGCTCTTTGAGCACACATTCTCATCTACTTTAAAAGTTTTATGTCCTATGCTGACCAGGGACCTTTTAGCAGAGTCTTGCATTGTGTTCATGCTGTGTGCCTTCTGGGTTTGCAGTTCGGAATCAATGGGGTCTTAGGAACCCTTTCTGAGGAGGCCTTCTGTGTTAGAGGCCTTCTGCATCAGGTCACGCATCGTTGAGTGGGCATTGCGTGGGGGCAGGTGAAAATATGGTGACTAAATGGTTTTGGAGGAAAAAAGTTTCTTGAAGCTGGTGTCCTCCTCCATCACAGGTTCGTTGTAAGTTCCACAGAAAGTTCGTTCGTAGTCGGTGGTTGTAGCACAGGCCCTTCTAGGTCTGTCCTACTTGGTGTCTGGGCAGGATGTGTCCAGATCAGATGGAGTCTGTCTCGGTGTGCCACACCGGTTGGAGACTGCAGGTGAAAATTAATGTCTCGTAGATTGGCAGGGATGTTTCTGACCTTTCACTTGAGATTGTTGAGTGTCACTTCATGTGCCATTTCAGGGTTTGTCTGAGTTACCTTTTCCTCCTGCAGCTGCAGGGGCTCTCAGGACACTGGCTGGTGAAGTGTTAAGCCGAGGGCTTTGGCTCCTCCCCCCTTTGTGCAGGGCTGGGGAATCTTACGCTGCGAATGTGAAGGTCAGCAGGGAACCTCTTTCTTGTGTGGTCCATTTGCAGTGGGTTGGACTGTTGCAGCTCTCTTTGGACCACATGGAGTGCGTCAATAATGTTACAGCATCGCTAAGTTAGTGTTCGGACTTCCGCTGCACATTGATGGCTTTAGCTCTCTTTGAGTTCAACCATTTTTTTAAGTTCTTTGAGTGAAACAGTTCTTTACCCGTCGGTTTGCAGGTGCTCAGAGCTGTCGTCCGCCTGAAAACTGATGATCTCTTTCAATTGCTCTGCTCTGTCAGGGTCCTTGCATCTGTCCTGTATCCTCTCACGCTGAGCAGGGTTTGTTCTCTGTGGAATTCTGTGGCTGGCAGCATTATTTAATTTACCTCCTGTTTGAGGCCTGCGGGAGCGCGGCCAAGGAGAAGATGATGCTGGTCAGCTCTTGGTGGCTCGGGCCGGACGTCCGCTTTCGTTGTCGTCTAACTGTTCCTTTCTCTGCCGTGGCAGGTCGTTGCCTGCTTCAGGCTGAAGGATGTCCATGACACTGCTCTGCCGGGTCTCCAGGGGGTCCTGGTGGGGGGGCAGGGCTGGAAGTCTGAGGCCCATTGGCACGCTTGTGGGACACGAGATAGAGCGGGCAAAGGCAAATGCAAATTTCTACTGAGGTGGTGAGCTATGAGCTTACTCATAACAAAATGTTTTGAGTATCCTAGTTGACGTGCTTTAGGCAGCGTCAACTGATGACTGGGCTTTTACATGTCACAACTATCACTCAAAAATGCTGATGGTTCTTCTCACATGTTACAAATAGAATGAAACAGACAACACACAAAACAAATTAAATTAAATAAAAATAAAAATAGGATGAAACCAGAAAAGAAGAGGAAGAGAGGAGTGGTTTACCTATTTAAATTTAGCTATAGGAGACACAGTGTCACTTATGGGTAAGCTGCTGTTTAGACTAAACTAGCAGGGACACATTAAACATCAGGGTCAACAGAAGAAGAAACAACGGGCAGGGTTTCCAGTCCTGTCGGGGGCCAACTGTGCGTTTGTGTTAGCCGTACTTCATGTACTTAGCTTGGTGCTAAGGAGTGAGGAGTGGTGAAACACAGACAGGAAGTAGGATGTTAATGACATGTGTAACTCGCTAAGGAAACAACAGTCGCTAGATATTGTAATCCTATAGAGAGAGAGAGAAGATGAGGATAGTGACTAGTGATCTAAAATAAGGTAAAGGTAAAGTTAGAACATCCTTATAGCTCTGAGAAACTAAAAGGAAAGGGAAGCAAGTAATTTAATTAATTTTCAAATTTAGTTAAGCTTTATTTAGCTGAATATAAGAATTCAGGTCGAAACAAAGGTAAATAAATTGAAATAAAATAAAAATAAAAAAGGTAAACATCGAGTGTTCTCATAGCTCTGGTAACTAGCGTGGAAATTAAATAAGCAAATTGATTTAATTAAATCCCAAATTTAATTAAATTCAACTTAACCGAATAGGAATATTCAGGCTCAACAGGTGTGAAGACACAGAATACGATAGGGGTAGGTTTAGGTCAAAATAAAAGAAACACAAATGAAAACCACAGTATCTGGGTTTCAATCTGAAAGTGAAACCAAGAGGAAGGGGTCGAGAGAGAAAAGAGAGTGGTTTAACCCTCTTATGAGACGTGCTTCTCCTTATCAAGAATCATATTCTTTGGGACATTCCAATGGGTGTAGAATTGATTGAAACTGGACACCACTTGGGGTGTATGGGGGGGTTGCTCGTGTGTGTGTGTGTGTGTGGGGGGGGGGCTTTCCAACTGTGCGGTTGAAGCTGCCCACCTGGAAGACTCCAGAATCTCTACACTACATTAAACACAACAATACGCCATCGCATTCGCGACTCTCCTATGATTAAAGG
Source organism: Tiaroga cobitis (assembly GCA_030578255.1). NCBI lineage: Eukaryota > Metazoa > Chordata > Actinopteri > Cypriniformes > Leuciscidae > Tiaroga > Tiaroga cobitis. The sequence goes on along the minus strand of CM060595.1, from coordinate 28,188,481 downwards.
CGACACTTCCGGTTTTCTTCCCATCGGAGCCTTTTCAAAATGGCAGCTGCGTGAAATCAGCGTATACCCGTGCGTGTCAGTGACCTTTTTTTGAGCAATACCTTTGGAGCGATATCCTCCAGATCGAGGCAAAAGTACAACTCCTAAGATGTACTGTAATTTTCTGCTGGATGCTGCCTACCTAACCTTCTCATTTTCTGTACCTACACTCTATCTACATGCTGTTGTTTTGTCTGCTGTCTTTGTCCTCTGCCTTTATCATTGCTTGTCTATTGTAAAGCGTCCTTGAGCCCTGGAAAGGCGCTACATAAATAAAACGTATTATTATTATTATTATTTAAAAGGGGTTACAGTATGCAGTGGAGGGATATATTCAAAATATAAAAATACGCAATGAAGGAGACACGACTACTACTATCGAGGCTAATGCTTACCGGTCTCAAGCGAAATCTGAGAAACCCCATGACCTGTACCTCAAATGCAACCAGCACATCCTTAAAGATTTTATAAGCTGGTTCACTGGCTAATTGTTTGGAGTTAGAAATATATTTCTCGCGCTGCATATTTAGTAATTTTGCCTCAGATACAGGATTATACATTTGCTTTAACAAGCAGGTTGTTCATTACCACGGCAACCGCTTGCGTGTCATGCTGAATGCGATTTTTGTGTTTAAAAAGTAACTATACATAAAGATGCAGATAACCATACATTATTTAAGGTTATTTCAATTCATTACGATATTGATATATGAACTGATGTTGTCAAGTAAGCTTCATGCTTTCCATACTGCGAACGTGCACTCCTCTAAACTGTAACTTAGTCTAAAGATGCTGCACTGCTAGTTGACTGCTGCTCATTTTCCCCCGAGAATATCATGTTAACAACAACCCTTTATAAAACGTAATTCCTTTGTGGATCCTCTTGATCTGCTTTCTCCATGTTTCTTTGACTAATCTCAGTGTCTCAGTCTCACGCACGCTGCACGCGAGTTAACCATGTTCGACAAATTTAACTGGGAGTGGGGCCGTTCACACGGTTTTTATCCATTGTAGGCACCGCTCACGTTGTGTTTTTGGCTTTGAAAATGGAAAGAACACAACTCCTCCAGATAATCTCTTGGGGTACCTAGTGTCCGATTTACAAACGCCCACGGCGCACCGCTTCACCATCTTGCTTGGAGTCAATGTTTGACGGACCTGCTCACATAGTAACGGTTGCTATGATGTGCGATTGGACAATGGCCGTTTTAGGGGAGGGGCCGGCGAAAAGTCAATTGCCTTCCAGGACCGAGTTTGGACACCCCTGTGCTCATTCCACTCCTACATCTAAACACCAACCAATACTTAAAAACTATATACAGTATAAATAAAAACATAACAGACAGTAATCACCATTAATGTATTGCTAAAATGTCAAAGCCAGTACAAAAGTTGTCCAAATTACTTTGTGTTAATGCGCAAATAAAATGGATACGTTTATTATTTTATGGTCATTTCTTGAGTCACAGCATAATGAGAAAATTATTTATTTAAATTATTTGTTTCCCGCAGACATAAATTATAGTCTTTTTCAACATCAAGTAATACCTTGAAATGTGTTGGCACCAAAAGTCACACAAAACAGATTGAGATGTTAAAGGTGCCCTAGAATGGGATTATTTTATTATTTTATAATGTTTCCTGGGTTGCCCTCATAATGTTAGTATTTTTTTTATATAGTCATAATTTAGAAATAAAAGGCATTTTTCCTAGCCTGATTTTACCTCTGATTTGAACGCTCTGTTTGAAGGGGCGTGTCTGCTGTGGGATTCAGTGCAGAGCCATAGAGAGAAAGACTTGCGACACTCTTTGATGTCGCCGCAATGGCTGTCACGTGGTTCATGTAAGCCCCAATAGCTCCAAAACATACGCTGGCTGTCATGTTCTTCTATTGGACAGACAGCAGCGATTGCATTATTATATAAAATAAATATAATGTAGTAAATATATAAATATAAAATAAAACACACACCCAAGTAATTTTTCAGCTGTTACTGCATTATTGCATTTTGTTAATGTCAGTTTTGCATTTGGACAGGCAGGGTGCAACGAAATAATGTATATTACTTAGATAAGTTTTAGGCTTTTTTTTGGAGGGAAAAGCTTAGTGTTCATGTTCGCATGGGTAGAAGCACTGGCTTTAGCAGCTCTAACGTAACTTTTCCATATCATTCATCTGATGATGGACGTCTCATGATATTTATTTTAGCACAACTGGGCTGTATTAGGCTATTGCGGGCGTACACGGTGCGAATTCTGACGGTCGGAAGATCGTATGTCCACGCACACTTTACGAGTGAGTTTATCCGAAAATCGTGGGAGGCAGTGATATAGGCTACGACACGATTTTACGACCTGCTGAATTCCGAAGAAATCGCACGAAGTTCCGCGCCAAAAACTCTCTCATAACTGCATATAAAATATTGATACAAGCCGTGATTATTTTGCTACATATATAGGCTCGTTATCAGCACCGGGAAACGGACGTCCGGTCACCCTTGTGTGTGTGTGTGTGTGTGTGTGTGTGTGTGTGTGTGTGTGTGTGTGAATGAGTTAAAAAACTTAGTTAGGCTACACATTCAAAAATAAAATTTCAAGCTCTCTGAATGATTAATTAGCCGTTTAAACCACTTCATCATGTGAGTGTTTGCAATTCATTTTGCTGCGAGAAGCTAGCCCAGTGAACGGGGCTTGAGTGAGCTTGAGCGCGTTGTGAGTGAGGGCGCGGGTGCCAGATACCGTGTTGCCAGATCCACATAATGGAAAGGTGACAGTAGTATTCTGGACTTGTGTTTTGGATTAATGTCACAGTTTAGGAAGTTATTAAAGTGGTTCGTGATATATCAATCTTATTTCCAAAACACAAGCTTTGAACTTATTTTGGATTTTTATAATTTCTTTGTTTTTGTTTGTTTTTGCTTGTTTTTGCTTGTTTTTCGTAGCAATATCTGGCAACATTGTTCTGTCGGCATTAATAAAAATAAAAAATTAGGCTGTAGACAAACTGTAATTGCTGTTAGGAAGATACAAACGCAATGATCATCGTGACGTGTAAGAATCTGTAAGAAATGTAGCTATCAAAAACAATAGCATAATACAGATCTGTATGTTACAGAATGAAATATGCCCAATACTGGCCAGCAGGAACACGGCAGATGCTGTTTAGTTATAACCTTTCACAAAGTCATCATAAAAACATTAATTGAAGCAGTGTTTCTAGTAGTCCACACCATTTTCGTCTTTCTTCTGTGGATTTCCAGAGCTCCTGATTGGTCAAATTCAGATAGATCGACAAATCGGCTCATTCAACCGCACACACCTCACGAGTGCAAGCCGACAGCTCCCGAACTTTTTCGACATGCTTAAAAATTATCGGGAGGTCGAGAGGTGCTCGGCTCGGCTCGTATCTTCCTCGCACACGATACGAGCCGTGACATGCGAGCATAACCGATTTACACGCGATTTCTCCCGAGTGAAAAAAAAAATCATCTGCGAGCTCATAAAACAGCAAAAAAAAAAAAAATCGCACCGTGTACGCCCGCCTTTAATTGCTGCCAAGACCGGTAACACGATAAATCTGATAAGCCAAGGCACTTAGAAGCGCACAGAATACACTTGAGAGTAATGGTGTGTTCACACCGAACGCGAATAGAGCGTCAAATACGCGTCTATCGCGTCTAGTTAGACGCTTGATCTTCTGCTCGAGTTCAAAATTTTCAACTTGCGCGGAAGACGTTCGCCGCAAACGCGCACGTCATTCGCGACGCCCGGCGCATTTCAATTAATTTTCATGCAGTTTCATTGTTAAACAATGCATTAGGCAGAAACAATGAGCTCATTGAAGTAAAGAATACATGTTGTTAAATGATTAGGAAACATAGAAAACTTGTTTTTGGTGCTTTTTTACATACTCAAAATATGAGTGTAAAAAAGTCAACAAACTGAAAAAAATTTAAATTAAGTAATGTTATATGGTTAAAACTGGTTACATAAAATTGGTATCGAAAAAAGTATCGTTCAGGAACCGGTATCGAAGTCAAGGTATCGGTATCGGTATCGAACATTTTGCTACGATACCCAGCCCTATCCATAACATGTATGTTTTTAACATACGATCCATAACTGTTAACGGGATTCATTTCAGTATGGCTAATGTACCCCTTCACCCTAATCATAGACTAAACCATTCATCAGAAAACACACACAAATACATGTACGATGTACTGTGTACAGTACACGTGTATATATATTTAAATCACACATAACTTACCCATACACATAATATATTGTGTATGTATATATATACACTATACATATATATGCATGTATGTATGTATATATATATATATACTATATATGTATATGCATGCATGTATGCATACACGCATAACCCTAACCAAATTTAAATAAATGAATTGTGTGTGTGTGTGTATGAGTGTATGAGTGTATGTATATATAATATAATATACTATACATATGCATGTATGTATATATATATATATATACTATATATGTATATGCATGTATGTATGCATATATACACACATAACCCTAACCAAATTTAAATAAATGAATTGTGTGTGTGTGTGTGTGTGTGTGTATGAGTGTATGTATATATAATATATATATATATATATATATATATATATATATATATATATATATATATATATATATATATATATATATATAAAATATTATTATTAATTATATTATATACATCCGGGCGGTTACCGTAAGTTAGCTAACGTTAGTGAAGTGTTGGTCACGTAAGCTATAGCTGCAATTAACCAATTAACTTCCAATAGACATGAACTAAAACTGGCTACATAAAATATAACTACTGACTAGATTCACGAGAGGTCGGCTAATGCGTGTAAAAGTAAAAAAATACAGTAATTTCATTAATTTACCAGCGAGCGTACTTCGGACACACTGAAAATGAACGGGTTTCAATGCTGGAACTATTAGTGTTTGGAACTATTGCTGCTCCACGACCAAGCCTACCCGGAAGTGCGAAAAACTGCAATACATCTTAAATCCGCTAGAGGGAGGTCCCAAAAGGGAGCAAATATCCATAGACCCCATGTTAAAATGTCCATTTTCACAGCATAAATTCATGTTTTTCCAGGTTGGTTGGTCCCATGGACTTTTATTGTATTTTTCGATAGGTTCCGAGTGCCTGACAACTGTGAGGGGGGTGAATTTTTTCTAACTCGTTAGATCGTATTTAGATTTATAAAATGTATGACAAATAAGGGCGTGTTTAACTTTGATTGACAGCCGATAACGGGCTGCGCCGAGTGGAATTCCTGAAATTTGACGTCTCGGCCATGATCTGACAACACATCATACCACCTCTGTATCCTTTCTGAACATTTGTATCGAAATATCGTACATAACATGGGTTGCTCTGCTATAAACTGCACTAACCGACACTGTAGGACTAGGAGTACTTCGCTCCTTTTTTTCCGGTAAGTGACATGCCACCACTATTTCACGTAGTTAGCACTATTTAGCATCAATGTTTGTGGGCAGTGGCACTGCAACAGTTAGCATTAAATCGCCTCAGATAAGTTAGCGTCCGAGGTACTTTACCTATGGTTATAACTGACGTTTGAAACACTGTAAATGCGTCTGCCAAATGAATAAATGTAATATAAGAATAGACTGATCTGCGAGCTAGCTGGTCGCACGTCAGAGGCGCCCGCGCCATTGGATGTGCAGTTGCCGCAGCACAGCCTATGAGCGAGCTATGCAGCTGCAAATGCGTTTTACATATAGGCTTCAGTAAATCGAGGAAAAGGAGTTTCAACATAAGAATGATACTGACTGTAAAAAGTAGCCTAGTCTGCCAGTCGATCTTGTAACGTTACAGGCAGCTGAGGCTGCTTGGCTGAATAGGCGAGTCCACCGGCTGGCTCAGTCTCACACAAAGCCTTGTTAGGGTTAGGATCCTAGGGTTAGGATTTCCCAAGATTTTCCAAGATGGCACCGCCCATACCCCCCATAAACGGCCTCAAAACCGTTCTTCAGAAAGTCTATGGGTGACGTCACAGACTCTTTGTCCATATTTTTTACAGTCTATGTCCACGACACGCGTTACTTCCGCATTCCAAAGTTCCTATGGTGGTCTATGGGAGTGTCGCAACTCTTTCTCTCTATGGCTCTGATTCAGTGTAACCGCCCACTGCTGTGATTGGCTGACATGCTTGCATAAGAAATAGCACGTGAACATGTGAAACTCTCTCGAATACTTTTACTTCAGCTATTATACGTTTTTACTATTACAGCTATCGAGATTAACGAATCGTGAGATGTTTTTAAAGTATTTAGATCTATTCCCATCACATAAAATGTTGCCGTGATGAGCATTGAGCAAGCAGATGACAGTCTGCTGATCGCGAGAAAGAAGATCTTATCATTGCAACGCAGTTTCTGCACTCTCTCTAATGCTTTCACCAATGCAAACATGATGTACAGTGAGAGCTTCGTTGTGCAGTGTAACGTGCGTCATTGATTTCATAACGAGATGTCCAGATAAACTCGCGCTGTGTGTAAAGATTGTTCTTTGATCGCTTTCTGTATATAATTTATTCACAATTTAAATAAGGTTTTTTTCATCCTACTAAAAGAAACGATGTGAAGTTGATATTTTAGTCACTGGCTTGACTTACTGATGCATAAACCGTATTGAATGATTTTGAGAGAAAGATTACCTGTCTGAACTTGAACAATTACACATCAGAAGTTGTTGCTTGGTAGCTCGATCGATTCATTTTCAGACGTTCGCTTTCAGTTTCGCCTGTCATTGAACATGGGCTGGCATATGCAAATGTTTGTAGGCGTACATATTAATGATCCCGACTGTTGCGTCACAGTCGGTGTTATGTGGAGATTCGCCCATTTTTCAGGGGTGTTTTTCAAAAACGAGATTTAAATAAGAAGGAGAAAACAATGGTGTTTGAGACTCACTGTATGTCATGTCCATGTACTGAACTCTTGTTATTTAACTATGCCCAAATAAATTCAATTTCACATTCTAGGGAACCTTTAAACATATTGAAAACAAAATCTCAGTGATCATAAATACAATAGTATCAACCAGTTAATTCAATTCCACGTAATTGTACCAGTTTTAGTTGCAATAGGCCAGTGAGTGACTTATTTGTCATAAGTTGAGAGTTCTAGATCTGTGATGTGATCTGCACTGTGGACGAACTAACTGACATGATTTAGATTTCATAAGTAAAATGCCTTGTCAGAGGATTAGCTCAGATGGGCGTACATCGACTTTTCAAGAAAAAAAAAACTTGTTGGTGTCTCAAAACATAACTGTCAGTGTAAACATAACTGTCAATAAATTCCTTTGAAGTATGTTGTGTTCACTGACATTTTGTCTACTGTTTGTTTTATACAATTGCTTACACAATTGTCCTCTATGAGACGTACGGATCGGACACTTGTTTTGATTTGAAAGTCTTCTTGGTCAATCATTAAAAGATGAGCTATATTTAAAAAGAAGATAATTAGTTAAGAGAGCAAACAAAGTTTGAAAGAAGGAAGGAAAACAAGTTTAATGTAGGCTATTATGTAAAGACAGATAATTGTTCTCTGCTATACTGTATTCAGGCCTGTGTTTCACTGAGCGTGAAGTCAGTATGTGTCCTTGCTGAAATCTATTGTTGTTCACCGAGTTGTCAGGGACAATTGCACTTCTTCACCACAGCCCGGACAGCAGTGCAAAACTTGTTTTGGAGGAATTTGGATGAGGTAATTACAGAATCCGGAGACAGATTTATGAGACTGGAAGCTAACCTCCTCAGTATGTAAACAAGCAGTAGTCCCATGTCAATATTGTTATCGATTTGCAGTTGGTAAAACAACTGTTAACTTCTGTGTCATAATTCGAGGTTGTTTAACATTTATCTAATGTGTGACATTGCTCAGTCTCTATATGTCACACTTTAATCAAGGGATTTTCAAACTTTTTAGACAGTGATGACCCATTTTGACTATCAGCCAATGCATTGTGGATATGTATTTAACAATTTTCAGATTTTTTTGTTGAAAGAATTGGGAGATCTATTCAAATATATGAAATAATAATTAAGACACCAATAACATCTAAAGTAAAATATATATTACATTTATAATGTAGTGCATATATTTAAAGCTGCAGTCCGCAGTTCCTCTTTGTCACCATCTCTGTTCGAAATCTGCAATTGCAGTTATTCGCGGAATTATCAACTTTATGTGGGTTGTGCTTCGGCACGGCACAGCGCGGATGAATCCAATGTTTTGAGGAGAATCTGCAGCTGTCAGTCACCGTGCCGGTGTGGATACTGGCATTCAGAATCACAGATTATTCTTTTTGGAAGTATGACCAACATAAGAATTTTCACCGGAAAATGTCATCTGAACAAGAAAGTAACATCCACTTTGCATTGAATTGCATTGCACAAAAAAAGCATTGCAGTAAATTGCGCTGATTAAATCTGATTGCTTATCATATCACGTCAAACCATACAAATTAGACTTTGTTCTCAATTTGTTAATGTTAAAGGGATACTCCACCGGTTTTTCATATTAAACTATGTTATTCCCTTAACTAAGACGAGTTGATACATACCTCTCTCGTCTCAGTGCGTGCACTATATTGCTCTGTATTGCTGCAAAAATATGTTAGCACTTAGCTTAGCCCAGTGCATTAAATATGGGCCAAAAAGAGAAGCGACCAAACACTTCCTCGTTTTCCCTATTAAAACACAGTTACTCGAGTAGTGTAACTCGACCTAGGCTGGTGACACAAAATAAAACGTTGTGTTTTTCTAAGCGTTTAAAATTTATGACTATTGTATGGCGGAATACCATAACAAGTGCTTTTGAGCAGTTCGACTTTGCGCAATAATATCATCACTCGTGAAAAGTCCTCTTACCGGCTCCCGCTTCCTCTCCCCCTCCCTCTCATTTACGTCAATACAACCAACGTGACTTTTACTACCTGTGCTATTAGCAAACTGCAGATCATTTGCAATGGCGAACTTTGTAGATGATTATGACTTCTTTGTAGCAGACCCAGAGCCATATCTGTTTGAACCCGAGTACACGGAGGAGGAATTAGCTCTTATGGACCGTGAGAGGGAAGAAAGATATGATCCAGAACAGACCGGAGCTGGCGAAAGACCACGGGCAAACAGCAATTGGTGGTGCAAGTGTGACTGTTGCGAACAGATGCCGACCGAAATTGAGAGCCTGTTCTGTTTAGAATGGGACCAGGTATTGCCATCGAAGGTGGGGGTCAATGTAGATCCAAAAGACCCTGGACAACTCCGCTCAAACAACTACTACCGGCGCATGTCACGTTGGTTGTGTTGACGGAAATGAGAGGGAGGGGGAGAGGAAGCGGTAGCCGGTAAGAGGACTTTTCATGAGTGATGATATTATTGCGCCAAGTCGAAGTGCTCAAAAGCACTTGTTATGGTATTCCGCCATACAATATAGTCATAAATTTTAAACGCTTAGAAAAGCGCAACGTTTTATTTTGTGTCACCAGCCTAGGTCGAGTTACACTACTCGAGTAACTGTGTTTAAATAGGGAAAACGAGGAAGTGTTTGGTCGCTTCTAGGGTTGTGCCGATAGACGATATCATCGTCCATCGTGATGGCTGACGGACATCACGATGTTAAGCCAGCATCGCGATTTTGGGTTTATTACAGCACGTGAATTCATCAGTTTCTCCCGAAATACATGGCTGGTGAACTGGGAGAAGAATAGAGTTGACTTTATAGTTACTTACACTGTGTGTCTGATATTAATAAAACCCGTCAGGAAATATATGTGAATGGGTTGTTATTGCTGCTTCCATAGACACCATTGTGTATTTTACAAACTATAAATGTATTGTTTTGGTATATATTATATGTATTTAAATGCCTGAAACCTAAAATAAACATTATGTGGTTAAAAACACTGAATAGTTGTGATATATGCCAAGCGTTGAGTGCGTCTGTCTCTGGCTCAGCGCCAGCCACAGCGCGAAAGCACAGTGTGAATCTGGCAGTTCAGTCACGTCACTGTACATTCGCTCTTAGTGCTCAGCTGCTGCAGAGCGTGCCGAAATCAAAATTGCTGATGAGATGTAGAGGAAAATATCTTCGCGTTGTGCCTACGCCTCTTAGCTGTTCTAAATCCACTGTAAAACACGGCTTTGCCCCGCTCCTCCTCCCGATATCATCGTCCATCACGATGTTTCACTGTACACATCGTCTGATGCCAAATTGGTAGACATCGCACAACCCTAGTCGCTTCCCTTTTTGGCCCATATTTAATGCACTGGGCTAAGCTAAGTGCTAACATACTTTTGCAGCAATATATAGTGCACGCACTGAGACGAGAGGTATGTATCAACTCGTCTTAGTTAAGGGAATAACATAGTTTAATATGAAAAACCGGTGGAGTATCCCTTTAACAACGTCAGCATTGCGTGACTACATTTAATGCCCTTCCGATATTATCCTTGTTTTCGCATGGGCCCGGTTGCAGACTCTTTTTTTTGTAGCAACTCTGAAGTCCGAACGAAGTCTTTTGCATTTTACAGCGGGTCTATCTGTTGTCACTGGTGATTGTCATTTGAACCTTTCTTGATCCGCCATCAAATTGATAAGTTTAATTATATCAAGTTAATATCACCTCCAGCATCCTCACACTCAATATAGCTTATACTAGCCGAGACTCCTTCTCGTACTGATGTGACGTAATGACGCAAAGACATGCTCGAATCTCCCGCGGAAATCCATCAGTACCACTGGAATTAAAAACATTATTACAAGCTTACCGCTTTGAATCGAGCTAAGGCAAGCAGATAGTTTTGAACACTGTTATGTACTTGCTCAAATTTATTTTGGATCATTTTTAACCCAAAAAAGTTACGGAATTCAGCATTTAACAATGTATTTATCATTTTAGTGCAATCTTCTTAAAGTGTTTATTTTTTATAACAAGATATGGGCACTGAAGGACTTTACTGAGATACATGTAATGAAAGTTTGTTCACAAGCTCTTTTATTCACGTCTTTCCACAGTTGAAGATTGGGTATAAGTTGTTTCAGTAAGTTGCCTATTTCAATACCTTCTGATGTTTATTTCATGTCATGTTGTCATGACTCAGGTCACTATTGTATGTTTTAGTATTTATGCAATCATAATGGTAAAACCATAGACATTTGACATAAAATGCTTACAAATACTAATGAGGTAACGCTGTATAATCACATACATGAAATTAATGTTTAATACCATGATGGTGTTTTGTAATTGTGTATGACACTGTGTGCACCTTCTTAGTTTTAGGGAAAGTTATTTTTTGCAAAAGTAATGCATTACAATATTGCGTTACTCCGTAAAAAAGTAACTAATTACAGTAATTAAGTTACTTTTTATGGAAAGTAATGTTAAGTTGTTCTCACAAGATTTAACAATGTCCTGACAGAAACCCATCAAGATATGATCTGTTAGTCAGAAAGATTGTTTTTTCTACAAGTGGACATTTTTAAGTTAGGTATGTCAACTGCAAGTCAGTTAATGAGAGCAACTGTCCTTGGCTGGAATTTACTGAACCACAGGAAACAGTTTTCTTTAGAAGGCTGAAACGTGATCTTTAAAATGATCTTTGGGAAAGTTCACAGTAAACGTAACCAATTACTCCATGTCATTTATGCAAAAGGATACATGCTGGTTAATCAGTAAATATAGCCTATGCGCTACTGTTCAAGATTTTGTTGTCGTTTTTAAAAGAAATTAATATTTCTATTCAGCAACTGTTCTTCAGCATTTATAAGCATTTATATTTTTATATTTATATAGCATTTTAAAATGTATTAAACTAAAGCAGTAATTTTAAATTGTTATCATTTTTCACTATATTACTCTTCAAACTTTTTTATTTTAATTCATTTTTAGCATTTTATTTGTAATAAACACTTCAAGTGGGCTATTAAAAAAGTGCTATTTATGTGTTATTTATTAGATATTTATATGTTGAAGCATGATTGTTAAAGGGTTAGTTCACCCAAAAATGAAAAGTCATTAATTACTCACCCCCATACCAACCCCGCAAGGCCTTCGTTCGTCTTCGGAACACAAATGAAGATATTTATGATTAAATCTGAGAGGTTGATCACTCCTCCATAGGCTCCCTAAGGGAATGACACCGGACGGCCCAGAAAGTCATTAAAGAAAATGTTTAAATATTCCATGTCACAACAGTGGCTCAACTATAAGTTTATCAAGCGACAAGAATACTTTTTGTGCGAAAAAACAAACAAAAATAACGACTTTATTTGACTATTCCTTTTCTTCCTTGTAGGCCTGAAACGAGACTTCAAGAGATTTCCACGACGCGCAAGAACTTAACTGAAGTAGTTGAAGGAGATCGCAATTCTCGTGCATGCGTCGTGGAAATCTCTTGAAGTCTCGTTTCAGGCCTACAAGGAAGAAAAGAAACAGTTGAATAAAGTCGTTATTTTTGTTTGTTTTTTCGCACAAAAGTATTCTCGTCGCTTGATAAACTTATAGTTGAGCCACTGTTGTGACATGGAATATATAAACATTTTATTTAATGACTTTCTGGGCCGTCCGGTGTCATTCCCTTAGGGAGCCTATGGAGGAGTGATCAACCTCTCAGATTTAATCATAAATATCATCATTTGTGTTCCGAAGACGAACGAAGGCCTTACGGGGTTGGTACAGCATGGGGGTGAGTAATTAATGACTTAATTTTCATTTTTGGGTGAACTAACCCTTTAAAAACGTATGTATAGAGGGAATGCATTAACGTCACTTCCCCGCCGGAACACGCCCCCCTCAGCGGGACTGAGTGGCAAAAGAGCTGCTGCGTGACTGGAGTTAATAGGGGAAACTGCGTTAACGCGAGTAAAACAAACTATTATCAGTTTAAACTAAAAGTTGGACTCGATATAGTGTTCCTTACAACTTATCAAAGATCCAGTGATCCATGGATATTGACATGCAGCCAGGAATCGTGTTTCCTGACATTTATATGTGCCTGATTTCGACGCCGGGGAAATAAATGAAGAAAATTTGCCTGTAAACGTTTTATATAAATACAATATAGATAGGTCTAAATCCGAGTGATCACTTACATTAATGTTATACTGTATATCATCATATCGTCCAGCCCTAAAACTTGTATAGTTTTTTGTCAGTGTTTATTTAAAAACATCCAATTATGCAGAATATAGTCTGTTCTGTAGCTTTTTGCAGTCTGTAAAAATATACAGTACCTCAGATTTCTGGTCAAATCTAGTTGTACAGTCAATCGCAAAGCTCTTTCCCGTTTTAGATGTGTTTTGTGTGATTTTCACGGCATTCACGCTGAAAACAAATGCTGCCGCTCAGTCTTTTTGCCACTTGTGGGCGTGACCGCATTCACTCCGGCCGACGGTGACGTCATGCGCATACCCTCTATATGCAGACAGAGTGTGACGTCATATCGTGACCGTTGCAGCAGTGTGCGTGCTTAGAAGAACGCAATTCGAGCGCCACCTTCGGTGATGTGTTGTGTAACCGTTAGGTAAGTTAGGCAGGTTTTTTGTGTTCGTTTTTATTCCCTGTTGCTGTACAGGCTCTTTTATTGTATATGACCGTGTTAACAGCTCAATAACCCTTGATTTAAAGTTTTAATGTATGTCCCGTAGACCGGTACACGATTCCTAGCAGTATCGACAGGGTCGGGGCCAGAGTGCACAAACTGAGGTAGCACAAACACGATGTCAGACCTTCAGACTTTTCTGACTTGGGTTGGTATATCTTTTATTCTAACTGATCCAACTTACGGGTTTCCTAAAAAAATGTACGATCAAAACTCAATGAGCCAAGGCTATTCAAACTCCAACTCTCAAACATTCCAATCTTAACACACTGAAGCCCATGACCCTTTTCACGAACTGTGATGACGCGTTTTAACGGTTATCAGCATCGTAAATCCTTATTATATATATATATTTTCAAATGTATGTAAGTTACATTTGTAACTTTAATCTTTGTATATTACCTCTGCATCAAATTACACAAGACTAGTTAAAGGGTTAGTTCAACCCAAAAATGAAAATTCTGTCAGTAATGACTCACCTTCAAGTTGTTCCAACCCCGTAAGCAAACTGGTATTTCTTACCATATTATTTTATTGTAGTGTCTTAATTATAAACACGCTAGTTTGTAGCACAAGCAGTTTTACAGTTTATTTTTTAATTAATTTTACATATATTCTTAACGTTATTTCTCTATAGCGGCACATTTACAGAAAACACCTTCCTTCCGTGTTGAAAAATAAGGTGGATAGACTCGATGTGGTCTATCCACATACTATCAACCCCCACCCCCATTCCACCCCCCCCCCCCCCCACCCCCCCAAAACCTCTATCCCACACCCCTGGCCACACCTGCTGTGTCTGGATACACTATGGTTTGAAAGTTTGTTCCAGGCTGTCACAACCCTCCCTTTAGACAGTAAACAAACTGTCTCACATATTGCTCTACAATGCACCGATTGCAATGCACTCATTGCCCTACAGTGCACAAAGTCTTAAGAAGCACTATGCACATGAGCAAGGTTAAAAAAAAATATCAGGACGTTATGTGGCTCATTATTCCATCCCAATTTCATAAGGAGCTGAAGTGTTATTCTTATACTGTATATCTTGATCACATCGGACGTTTCCCCCATTTGGACAGGATTCCGTACAGCTGTGCTTGCATGGACTTGCAATATGTAGCCTACCTGTACAGGGGTGCAGATCTTGTATCAGTTTCTGTTCATAAATTGTGTCATTCAATGATCATTAGTCACATATATTGTAAATGTACAAATGCAGACATATTTTTTTATTTTATTTTACTCAGTTCAAAATCAGAAACTAGCCTTTTTGCTACACTCATTCACCAGTTATCTCACACAAAAAAAACACTAACTGCTTAAAATATTCAGTGAAAATACAGCAGTGAAAGCCAAGGTTCCTGTTCAAATTGGATGAAGAGGAAATGGAAGAGAAAAGAAAGATGAAAAGGAATGATGTAAGATGAGATCAGGCAACATTGGTTGATTACTGGATCCTATCTGCACTGTAGGCTATATATCTAGATGCTGTATATGTATCATATAATTATAGACAGGCAATTGAATAAATTTGAATGCATAAAAGGTGTAAATAATAAACATTATTTGACATTTAGAAAATAGCCTTGGCTATTTGATCCACAGTGTGACTAATTAATTATTAGATGTGTAAGATTGCACACATAAAAGTTAATATTTGTAGATTTATTTTTTATTCGTTTTTTTTTTTTCTCAACAGCTGTATTGAAGATATTACTGGCATCTGCTGAACACGTAATTTTGAGGTAAACTACACTTTCTATTATTTTATTTATTTCCCATTTATTCATAAATTTGGCACAGTCTATACAATTATTAGTCATAATGAAATTTTGCCATTCAAGTAAACATTCTGTCACAACCAATGGAAAAATCAAGAAATTATGTCAAAAGAATTCTCATGTTCTGCTGTTTAAATTATTTCAGAATATGTATGGCCTAATTGTAAATTTAAAAAATTATAAATGTTTCAATATAATGATTGTGTTTAGATTAATTAGTGCCTAATCAGCATCATTGGTAACAGATTTCTTTTATGAATCATATACTACTAAGCAAGTGACCCTGCCCGTTCCTGGAGCCAGAGCCTTAGTCATGCTTTATGTTAACTAAAAATGAAACTCCTCTCCTACCACTGGCCCTTTAGAGTTTAGCCAAATATACTTCTAAAATGTTACACACTGGCCCACTTTTAAACCAAAAGCCTTAATAGTGGGTGATGAAGTTTCAGAAGGTTTAAAAAATACATCAATGTGAGAGAAAGGGAAGAAGGAAAAAAAGGAAGAACCTGTTCTATAATAGAGAGGAACAGCACAGGAATGCAGTGTGAAGGGGTGTGCGAGCATATGTGAATAATACAGGGAGGGATCGAGCGTGTGTGTGAGATAAAGAAGTGTGTAAGGGGGCAGGCCATGAAGGGCCGGTCCTGGTCCATCGTGGCTATAAGAGCAGAGCCCTGGCCTTCACATGAGTATACGTCTTTGAGGACATACAGGTTTTTTTTCACACAGTCAGAGGAAGACATCTACACCCGGCTGAAAGATGGGCTGGCAGAAGGCCATGCTGGATAAGCTTGCACAGACTTTCCATATCCGCAACAAGCTGCTGCGCCAGGGATTGGCTGAATGCTTGGGAACTCTCATCCTGGTGGTGGGTATTTCTCCTTAATCATAATTGAGTCATCAGTACTAGTGACTAAACATAGTAATAGCATCAAAGCTGAGGTCGGTAGAAGTTAATAGAAATGCAGTTAGTTATATGGTCTGAAACAGCATGTTTATGTCTCACATAATCTGTAATAAAAGTCAAAAATAAGATTGATTTTTTAGTGCAATGTTACATGTAGAGCATCAGCTGTGGAATTGCACACTCTTGCTCTTCTTCTCACTCAGATTGATGACAAAGTCAGGCTCTAATGGGCACTTTAGCACATGCAAGACCTCACATTTTCCATAAGCAATTAACTGAATAAAAGATTAATGCAAATTAGCATTTAAATCTGTACTATTGTGCACACAGTGGTGTGGAGTCTTACACAGATCTTACATTAGCATGTTTTAGTTTCCTGCAACTGGTCTTCAGTCCAAAAGACAGTTCAAAATGTACCCAAAAATGAAAATTCTGTTCAAATTGAAAAGTAAAAAAAAAGAGTCATCCAAACCTGTGTGAGTTTCTTCTGTGGAACACATTGTATTTTTTCTATACAATGAAAGTCAATGGGGTTGTTTTGGATCCCTCCGACTTTCATTGTGTGAATAAAAACATTTTTACCATAAAAACAATTGAAACATACACGATGAACCAATAAAGGAAGTGTACTGCATTGTATTTTATTGAAAGTTCATATGAATGTTAAATATGCCCATGAGGAACTATACGTAAATGAAGTCATTTGCAAATAGATAAGAAAGAAGGGTAGATATAATCTTAGTCCTGTTCGTGAGAAAAACAAATGCTCTTGACATGCATGATAAACAGCAAAAAAAAGTACTTGAATATCCTCTCTAATTTAGTGGCAATTTTCTGTGACAAACATAAGAACTAAGTAATGCAGCTTGTATCAGGAAAGAACCGCATACCAAAGCTTTCGATGAATAGCACTTGTTTCATCACTTCCATTATAATACCACAATCCACGCGTGAGAAACAACATAATATGTTGAGGTTTAATGAATCATCTTAAGCATAATTAAGATAATGGCATCGAGCCAATATCATCAGAGTGCATTTGCCACACCAATAACAAGGATTCATTTTGAAATATACTTTAGTCCATTTTTTCTTATCCTAAACATGTAAAATCTATATTTTGGAAAGGTTTGACATTAATGCAAACATATTTAGTGGCTAGATATTTAGATATTCACCAGGATGAAAAAAAAAATATTATTAACTTGACAGACCCACAATTCCCCACCAGTTTTTTACAGTCACAGAAATGTTCTCAAACATTGCGATAAACAGGATGTCTGGTAAATGCACCACACGTGGCAAACTACAACGAAGAAACCGCCGCTGTAAGAGATCAGGGGTGTTTGTGGATGACAGTCACATGAGGGGTATGAAACATGACTCTTGTTAAAGAGTACATTGACACCAAACTGCTGCTACAAAATGCTCTCGGGGCAAATATGTGATTTTACAAGCACTTTAGTAACAACTTATTTCAAGAATTACTCATAGTTTGCTTTTAAGGTGGCCCGGGGTTATATGAGAGATAATACTTGAAAAGATAAGTGCAATAACTGGAACACTCAACAGGTTTGATGTTTGCTGTGTGGCAAAAGGTATTCGATGTGCAAGTTACTTTGAACACAGTCTTTGTCTGTGAAGGTCAGAGTTGTAATATTGACTTTATCTGCAAACGTTCTTCCCAGAGCAGAAACAGGAACCATTTCTCTTTGGTCACACAATAGGCTTACTGTGAAGAAAAAAAGGTTGAATAACATGAATAATACAAGGAAATGTATTAGCATTTAGCAGTCATTACTGAAAACAAAAGGAAATACCACGCGTGGGACCACGCTTGATAAATTGTTGATAAATTGGTTTTGTGAGATGCCATTTTTAGGCTTGTGTTGACATTGTTGCTGAGATTTAAACTTACGAAAGCTCTTCAATGCTTCCTGGCAATTACATGACTTTAGTATAGCCATAGCGTGAGTCTGATAATTTGATATAATGCCACAGGTATTAATTCATCCTGAGGTGACCTGTCAAATGGAAACGTCAGCCACAAGTCTGAACAGCAACTTGTAATTGCTCTTTGTCAGAAAGGACTTGTAATGACCCGTCTGAGATGTTCTATGTGAAAACGTGCAGCCCAAAGTCACTATAGATTTGTAGTGTTTCAACAAAAGGGAATACTTATTTTATTTTTAGTTTGCAGTTTGAAACTGCAACCTGCTATTCTCATCACCAGTTTAAAGTATATGTTGTGGCTCACAATTTGAATGCTTTGAAAGGCCTACTCTTAGATGATGGTAAAATGATTATTCACAGTGCTGAAAGAAATGGCACGCTTGAAACAATGTGTGGTTTCTTAAACAGTAATTAACGCATTTTCTTATTTCACATCATTCACAGATGTTTGGCTGTGGTGCAGTGGCTCAAGTGATACTAAGTGAAGGATCTCACGGACGCTTTCTCACTATAAACCTTGCTTTTGGGTTTGCCGCTACTCTTGGAATCTTGGTTTGCGGCCAGGTGTCAGGTAGGCAAACTCCTCTAAAATTGCATCTTAAGCTGTTGTTGTGCAAGGCTATAAAAACAGGACAGAGTTTTTATAAAAGATTCTTTGTGGATGAACTTTTTGGATGAGAGAACTTTTTTTTCACCTTTAGGCGGACATTTAAATCCAGCAGTTACATTTGCTCTCTGCCTCCTGGGACGTGAAAAATGGAGAAAGTTCCCTGTGTACTTTCTGTTTCAAACAATTGGATCCTTCTTGGGTGCTGCAATTATCTTTGCTGAATACCATGGTACATGTTACGCAATATTAATGTTCTTTCTTGTCAAAAGTGTATATCATGTTTATCCTGTCTGACACTTCTTTTTTTAATATATCTTTTTTTGAATATATTATTTTAGATGCAATGTACGAGTTTGCTGGAGAATCAAATCT
Source organism: Tiaroga cobitis (assembly GCA_030578255.1). Taxonomy (NCBI): domain Eukaryota; kingdom Metazoa; phylum Chordata; class Actinopteri; order Cypriniformes; family Leuciscidae; genus Tiaroga; species Tiaroga cobitis. The sequence continues at coordinate 28,169,143 of CM060595.1, read as the reverse complement.
GTTGCTTGTAAATGGGCCAAAAGCCACTGCTGGGATTTTTGCTACCTACCCCAACCCTCATCTCACCATCCTAAATGGATTCTTTGACCAGGTCAGTAACTGCAAGTTTGCCAGCTTGTAACTAACTTAAATTAATTATAAAATCTCTTCATTAAACCATCAAAGACATCCTCTGTAATGACTACATTTTTATTTGTAAATATTTCAATTATATAGTTTTTATTTAATTACAGGGCATGACTATGAAATTACATACCTTTAAAAAGAATGAAAATAGAATATTTTTATGTAAATTAGTCTATTACCTAGGGCACATAGTGAAGGTAAAAATAAACAAATACAAGGAAAAGTTTTTCAAGCAAAACATTTTTTTACCATCCCCATGTTTCTGTAGGACAGGGATGTCCAAACTCGGTCCTGGAGGGCCACTGTCTTGCAGAGTTTAGCTCCAACTTGCCTCAACACTTCTGCCTGGAAGTTTGTAGGATGCCTAGTGAATACCTTGATTAGCTGGTTCAGGTGTGTTTAATAGGGGTTGGAGCTAAACTTTGCAGGACACTGGCTCTCCAAGAGCAGGATTGACACCTTAGGGGGTTCTGTAAAGTATAATGAATATATTATTTTTATTATCTTATATATTTTTCTATATAAACTATAAATATAACCATCTTCCCAGGTGATAGGCACTGCGTCTCTGATTGTCTGCATCCTGGCCATTGTGGACCCCTACAACAACCCGATCCCCCAAGGTCTTGAGGCCTTCACCGTGGGGTTCAGCATTCTTGTCATTGGACTCTCCATGGGCTTCAATTCTGGTTATGCAGTTAACCCAGCTAGGGATTTCGGGCCTCGACTTTTCACCGCCATGGCTGGTTGGGGTGGTGAAGTCTTTACGTAAGTGTATACATTTAATTCCCATAACATGAACATATATGTACTGTGCAACGCTCTTCAAGTTTTTGCTTCTGTCAGTAAAAACTAATGAGATTTTCTATTTTGTTTTGCAAAAGTACCAGACAGTGTTGGTTTTTGGTGCCCATCTTCGCCCCCTTCCTGGGATCCATTATTGGTGTGATTGTGTACCAGCTAATGGTGGGGTGGCACGTGGAGGGAGAGGCACGCGACAAGAAGAATAAAGCTAGGGAAGAGTCTTTGAAACTTAATGATGTCACCAGCAAGGAGTGATTTACGTGAATTCCATCAGCCCTCCGTACCATAAATCCACATAAGCTTTCTGCTTATGAGTCTCTGGGTTCAGTGAATATGTCTTGTACCACACAAGACACCCTCTTCTGTTTCAGAGCGGATTTTGATAGTCTTGCAGGCCATCAAATGGACTTTAAATGCTGAACATTTCTAGATTTCAAACTTTTCTTAATTGGTCCATCAGACATTTTTGTTATTCTTTTTTTTATGACAATGATTCTTATTTTTTTTCTTCACACATCCTCCAGATTCCTCCATTAAGGGAAATTAAGGTGTTTCTTTAGCAACACGAATTATATTAATTCACTGTTTTGAAAAGTTAGTAAAAATGTAGTGTAGCAACTATCAATAGTTACAATATTTCACTTTTTAGCTTACTTTTTTTTTATTTGTAAATTTTTCCGTGTAAATATTTTTTTATTCTCATCTTCATTTAAAGCAGATTTTTTTCCCATTACATTTTAGGGATTGCGACTTAACGTACGCATTTTAGGAAATATGTTACAGTCGATAGTGTAGTAATCCTGACAATTGCATGACATTACAGTCTTTAGACTAGTGTCATCATCCTCTTCTGTATCTGTTAGTTTAGTAACCAATGTAATTTTGTGATTGAATGTTTTGAAGCAATTTATTGTTATATTAATAAAGGTTTTTGTTTTAAACGTCTCACAATGTGAAGTTTTGTCATTTTTATGTTGCTTAGTTGAAACCTCCCTTTGTCTTTAGGGATGTGCTCATTCATGTACTCCTCCAGGGGTTGTTGGGGTTAATCTATATTACAGTTAAAAAAATGCCAAAGGCAGTCATTATCAAAAACATCACAAGATGAATTAAACAAGTCAGTTAAGGCCTTATAAAACAACAGGTATAGACCACTGGAGGCTTAAATAAAAGTATACAAAAGAGTAAGAACATGACCAGTCTCTTTCTCAGGTTCACATTCATTTATTGGGAGAACATCTGGGTGTGTGCAAGTTATTCCACCTTCAAGAAAGAAAACAATCTTTAAAAGTGAACTAGTAGACTACAATAGCTTCAACCAAGCCACAACACGTCAGGGTAAAGTTCTCAACCAAGCCACAACACGTCAGGGTAAAGTTCTCAGAACTCAATTATATTATTTATTATCCCTGATTTATTTCCCAGAAGCCTACAAAAACAAATTGTTGCTAACAACACAGGGTTGTTGACAGAGCAATAACTCACTTTTGTTACATTTCTAAAACCAATTGCAAAACAAAGGAAGACCAGCCTTCTCTACACTTTAAATCGGTGCATTAATTCAAGCTTGTGGATTGGTGTCACATTGTGGTTGAGGGCATGAGGAGGATTCAGGCACAGAGTTCTATTGGCTTTTTATTTAATTGTAAAAACAAAATAAAAACAAAAACATACACGACCAAAAGCACATGCTGAGAGAACAAACACTCAAGCCGTGCTCACAACAGAAGACAAAACATGGAGCAATGTCCGGAGCTCGAGCCTGAACTGAAACCCAACTAGGCAGGAGTGCTGGAATCCGGATACTCACAGAAGGACAAGACGATACAAGATTGTCAGGAACTCAAGTGATTTTAATTTCCTTTCTCCAAAATGTGATCACTACCGTTCGGAAGTTTATGACTTTCTTTTTTGAAAGAAGTCCCTTATTCTCACCAAGGCTGCATTCAGTAAAAACTGTATTCATTTGTTACATTATTACAATTTAAAATGACCGTTTTCTATTGTAATATATTTTATAATATATTTTTTATTAAATCCTGTGATGGAAAAGCTGAATTTTCAGCATTCATTACTCCAGTCTTCAGTGTCATCCTTCAGAAATTATTCTAACATTTCTTATTATTATCAATGTTGAAAACAGTTGTGCTATGTAATATTATTGTGTAAACCATGGTATGTTTTTCAAGATAGTATCCATTTCTCTTTTTTTTTCTTTTTTTTTTTTAAATGAACGGTATGTAAACCTGACCTTTATTGATCATCCACATAGCTAGGCTACATGTTTTTTTGATATACATTCAAGTCAGATATATCAAGAAATCTTCTCAGCCAGCTCATATTTGCATCTTTACAAAACCCTCTTTTTTGAGTAAATATGACTCCTTTGCCATTGCGTCCTTTTTCTCTTTTGGGTACAATAGCACAGATTGGTTCTCTATGCCTGAGGCACTTTCAGATCCTGGTCTAATTTTTCAGCGAAAAAGACTATTCCCCTCGACAGCTCCTGTCCTAATTTCCACTCAAACTAGTTTGGAAACAAGATGTGGGAAACAAACTAGTTTGGAAACAAGATGTGGGAAACAAGTTGAACAAGTACCATGACAAAAACCTGCGCCCTGTTTAGACTCCAGAAAGCTTATCTTATTGGAGTGGCATCCAGCGCTGGCTTAGAGCCCACACACCTGCATGGAGGTCTCCGAACACTAGTTTCACGTTAGGTACGGCGCCCTAAACTTGCGTTTAGGTAATGCATGCCAACTGTAATGAGGCGTGAAATCTGCAGTTATTTCAGGGCTTTCGCGATGTTTGGATTGTTTTATGAACATTTTGCTTGATAACACAAAGTATTGTCCTTGGGTGTGGGGTTCTTGCGTAAACAGGAATCTACTTTGCAATTACAGCGTAGGCCTATGTCCTAGTCCAAATAAATTTCCTGTGCACAAAATTAGACAGGCAGAGCCACATATTTCCCATGATGGCTGGCATGGAAAATGCAGAAAGAATTCGTTTTTTGGTTTCTAGTTTGGTAAAATGATCTAAACGATAAATGATCTTCTTTCTGCAGCACTTAAGACTGTTTAGTAACCTGAGACAGCCTAGACCTCAACTAAGAATGTGAGTGGTTCTAAAACGCCCTATGGGATGACGCCTCATCTTTTTTTTTTCTTTTTTTTTCACAGAAACCTGTACTTTATGTGAAAAGACTTCACGGCTGTAGCTATAATTACTGGCCTCAGTACCACATGCGATGTCCAAAAGAACATAATGTCTTTTCATCTTTACACTATGTGCGTAGTTTGTGAGTGATTCTATATATATTTTGTTTTACCTTAGCGAAACAGAGTGTAGTACCTCTACAATATTCTCAAACAAACATGAGCTGTCAATCCAAAATGTACAGGTCATGATTTAGTCGCGCTCTTTGAGGTCCACAAGTACTTGTAAAGCACATTCCCAAGTTTACTATGTTGTTTCCTGTTGTGATGCACCAAAAGTCCCTGAAGACATGCTTTGTAAAGGGTCACTGCTTCCTTAGCTGGGAGCTAAAACATCACAGCAGACAGCACCCAGATACCTTTAAGATGCTGCCAACCCATTTGCTGCCCACATGTGGAAAACAAGCTGAGAGGAATCGATTCTGATAACACTTTTTTTTCAGATGTTTGCCAAAGAAATTGCGGTCAGATCGTAACACCTGTACCTAATTTTAAATCTCTGGTGATTTATTTTTTAGCAGGAGTGCTCTGTAATTTTTCAGTAGGCCTATAACTGATTAAAGCATGGATACAATAATAATTATAATAATAAATAATATAGCATACTTTAGCAAATAATAATCAAAATGATGTGAATTGTACCACATTCCGCACAGGATGATTTAAAACATGTCTAAATGACTTTTTTAGTGTGCACAACCACTGAGTACCTTACAACAACAAAAAGGCAGAAATCACTTTTTCTTCTCCAATACATCAAAATAACTTGTCAACATGCCCTTAAAGGATCTTTTTTATCCTCTGGTAACATGACAGTTATTTTACAAACAAGGTCCTTTGGTGTAAGGGTAACAGTTCAGATTCATTTTCCTCCACAAGACATGGTTTATCTGTTACAAATATGACCACCTTTTCATAGTTTAAATGATCTACAAGACAACTGTTGTCAGCAGTGTTGATCTGACTATCATATTGTATGTTGGCCTTGCATGTGATTTTCAGATTTTGTGGCCTTACCTTTGTTCTAATGTGAACAATGCCTCTTTTGCATTTATGACCTTTTGTGCTCATCCTCAAACAAGAACCTATTGTTGTTTCAGAGTTCCTTAGAAAAAAGGGGGGGGGGGGGGGGGGGGGAGAGAGAGAGATGACCACAAATCAAAACTTTCCTATAAGATATTAAGATGCACTTTTACTGTACATTACTTACAAAACAGAGCATCATTTAGATGTTCTGCACATAGTGTTTTGTCTATTTGACTTTCGTTCAGGGACTTTAGCCAAATTAAACAAATCTTTTGTAAGGATTTATCTAATCATCCCTCATTATTTCAGCTCCCTGATGCATTTTAATGAAGCAAACTACGTGCAGTTGGTGCACATGACAATTATGACTAATTTCCGTAACATGCTTCTGGGAGGATAGAAAAGGTTGTGATCAGAGATACAAATGCACAGCCAATGGAAAGAGGATGACAGTAACGGATAGGAACTCAATCATGCTCAATCAGTGAATCGGGTGCGGACATCCTCTTTTATCCTGATAGATATCCTACGGGAGAGCCTCTGCTTATACAAAGACAATTACATGCATTTTCTATGGTCCTGTCTCATGTGCGTTACGTATATGATGCCTATAGCAGAGAGCTTGTGCTCTACAGAGTATGTTGCACTTTTTGAATTCTGCAACATATTTGTTGGGAAACAGATGAAAAATTCTTTATAGATACTGGTATTTCAGGGACAGTTGTCACAGGGACTAAAAACTCAAGATTTTAGCTGTTGCGTTTTTGGTTTATTTGCATAGCAGCACACTAAATTGAAATCTACTAGAAATTGAAATCTTTCACATACTAGACCGTATCTCTGTCAGCTGTCTTATTGTGCTGCAATGGCTTAAAATCCTTATTTAGTAAAGTTTCTTAATTACTTTCCGCTGGGCCTTGTAACTTCCTTCAGCAGCCTTATGATGGAACCGGCCCACCTGGACGCAACTTCACCTTCCAGCCCTGCTTCTCTACTTCAGCTGCCAATACCGCAGCTTGTTCCTAAGCCTCCTCGATACCATAATAAATATGTATTCAATATTTTGCATGCATGTTGTCAAAGTTGTGCCTGGAGTGTAAAACTAATTGTACGTGTTCCACGTTTCAATTGTATCATTTGTCATGATGCAATGAAACACACCGAATTGTGTGGACATCATTATTGGGCAATTGGTCAAACCAATCATGCACTCATTATAATTCAATAAATCACTATGTAACAAGTATTTGTTATATTATTACATGTTATTTTGTGGGTTTTAGTGGAAATGGCCAGATGGAAGGAGCTGTCCTCTACAACCAAGGAGGATATTGTTGAAATGGCTGGTCAATCATTTTTAGATATCGCTTATGTGTAGAATTATTTCAAAGCAGTGAGACCACTACCACACTCTAAAAAATGCTGGGTTGTTTCAACCCAAATTTGGGTCAAATATGGACAAACCCAAATGTTGGGTTAAAAATGTAATAAAAAAAAAAAGTTACAGTTGAAAGTGAAAGTTGAAGTTTGGTTACATTTTTAAATTGCATTTTTAACCCAACATTTGGGTTTGTCCATATTTGACCCAAAATTGGGTTAAAACAACCCAGCATCGTTTAGAGTGCATGCAGAATGTAAAGTGCTGTGGCTGGTCATGAAAGACTATGAGCATTTTGACAGGATGGAAATCACCTGAATGTGGAACCACCCCAAATCAGCTTCTAAAGACATGGATGAGACCTCCAACCTCCAATTTCATCTTGAACTAAGCCAAGGGCCACAAAAGGGCTGGATTGAGAGGTTGGGGGTGCATGTTTGCAGCAGGTGTTGGAAGGATGTACACTGTTGCTGGCACTTTGAAAATGGACCAATACTTGGGAATCCTGCTGAACACAATGAAGCCAAGAGTGGAGGATCTGTTCAAAGATCAAATGTGTATTTTCCAACATGATCATGATCCCAAACACACCACGAATGCAACAAAGTTGCAAGCAATGAAAGTGTCCGTGTGCTCAGCATTTTGAAGACTTTAAAGGGTTAGTTCACCCAAAAATGAAAATTAAGTCATTAATTACTCACCCCCATGCTGTACCAACCCCGTAAGGCCTTCGTTCGTCTTCGGAACACAAATGAAGATATTTATGATTAAATCTGAGAGGTTTATGACTGCTACATAGGCTCCCTAAGGGAATGAATCCTGACGGCCCAGAGAGTCATTAAAGAAAATGTTTAAATGTTCCATGTCACAACAGTGGCTCAACTATAAGTTTATCAAGCGACGAGAATACTTTTTGTGCGAAAAAACAAACAAAAATAACGACTTTATTCGACTATTCCTTTTCTTCCTTGTAGAACTGAAACGAGACTTCAAGAGATTTCCACGACGCATGCGCGAGAATTGCGATCTCCTTCAACTACTTCAGTTAAGTTCTCGCGCGTGCGCGTCGTCGAAATCTCTTGAAGTCTCGTTTCAGGCCTACAAGGAAGAAAAGGAATAGTCGAATAAAGTCGTTATTTTTGTTTGTTTTTTCGCACAAAAAGTATTCTCGTCGCTTGACCTCTCAGATTTAATCATAAATATCTTCATTTGTGTTCCGAAGACGAACGAAGGCCTTACGGGGTTGGTACAGCATGGGGGTGAGTAATTAATGACTTAATTTTCATTTTTGGGTGAACTAACCCTTTAAGTGGCCTCCTCAGTCCTCTGACCTTAAAGCCAATGAAACCATTTGGGAAATTATAAACCTGAATTGTGATAAGTCATACAGGGCTGCAATGAAGCTTAACTTTGGGAAGAACTTAAGGAGGATTGGAAAGAAGTTGCATGACAAATTCGCAAAGTTTAGTGAGTCAATGCCCAGGAGAATGGCTGCTGTAATCAAAAACAATGGAGAACCAACCAAATATTAACCTTTTTGGCATAATACAATAAAGTCATATTTAATTATATGCTGGAGTTTGCCTTTCTTGCCAAATAATTTAAAGACCTTAACCAAGAATTAGTGTACTTCTTCCCAATGTAACATACTCCTCATATTATGATTGTTTAATAGAACCTGAAGTGTCATTAAAAGCAAATATTGTGCAAATGTCCCCTCCAGACTGATCAATATCAAATACTTAGTTTAGTTATCAAATTAACACTGATTTATAAATGTAATCAAGTACATGTCCTGTATGCGACATGTATATGACTAGTCTAAAAGTGTGAACAAAAATATCACATAGGCTACTTTTCAAAGAAGAAGTGAGAATGTGCAACACCATGTGTTTCTGGCTTTGATTTACATGCTTGCATGTCAACCGCACATTTACCTCTCTCTCCTCAAAATATGTCTGCTTTACACCCTAACAACAAGCTTGCATAGACATGTTTTTCATTTCTTAGCTCTTGTCCTCAGCAGAAGAGCTGTACAAAGCAGTGAGTCAAAAGAAACAGGTAAAGTTAATCTGATTATAACAAATCTGAAAAACCAGTTAAGGTGGTGCCCTCCACCCCTTCAGTACAAGTTCCAGCGAGTGTAAGTCAACAGTACTTTATTGGAAATGTTAAATGTAACTATTACATGTGACATTTAATAATATAATTTTTTTTATATAAAAGGTCATATTTGTTTCATATATTTTACATGAATTCCTAATCACACTAATTACAACTTTCTTTAGTTATAGGCTTATGCACTTCAAAAATTATCTTCATTACTGCTAAAAACATCACTTGTTATAAAAACATTCAGGCTTTCTTCAATGCCGCCAAATCAGTATTTTAGAAGCTTGTTTTGAATGTTATTATTGTTTTCCAAGAAAGAACATTCCTATTTTACATGCACATATACAGAATGCAGCTTATATAACCATTCACTGTTAACTACACAGAATATCTTTTGAGTTTGATCTGTATTTGACCTGACGTTACCGTATATCTTTTTGGCAAGGTACAGACTTTTGTCTTTGATCAGAACCCAACCTCAGTTTTTCAAAATTCAACATCAGAGGGATGGCATTCTGCTGGCAAGAGCACAGTACACCCAACAGATGTGATTGTTTTCAAGATGTTGGATTAGAAAGGGATAACGTATAGTCAGATGGTCATTATAGCTAAAGTAATTTTTCTTTTAAAAAAGGCACATGAAATATTGATTTGATTTTGAATTATTTCAAGTGAGAAGCCTTTGCGTTGGATTCCGGTTGCATAAAAAGAAGTTTTACAAGCTGGTGAATTTTCTTTATGACCGATCATACCTTTTCTTAGTCAGTTACATAAAAATGTAGATTAGTCGAATTTGATACGGAAAAGCAAGACTCTTGACTAACTGCTATGTGGGTCGTATAAGTTCTTAAGACATTGTCTTAACATAAGCCTATGCAACTGGCCCCTTGTGTGTTAAAGTTGTGATCATTTCTTGCAATAACTTTATCCCACGGCTACACAACAAATAAATAAATACATGGAAATTGTGCATGAGCATGCAATTGGCAGTGATTCCCTGGACAGCGGTCAGTATCAAGAAAAAATATCAAGAATCAGAATCAAGCATTCCATGTAATAAGTTAATAAACCCAATTCAGTTCTGTCAGTTTTCTTAGGAATGATACACAGGCCACTCTCACATTTATTCTATATATAATGCTGTTTAGTCGGTTAGATACGTTTCAAACAGTGGCGTGACTGTTCCATCTTTCCATTCAACAAGGATCTCGCCTCGCTGGATGGAGGGGGACTGAGCAGGTTTCATAGGGTGTCGGGTTAGAGGGGCTCTCTCACTAGGCACCGGAGACCCTGGCTGACTGACCTCTCCTGTCGGAGTGTAGGATTTCAGCACCACCACAGTCTTCTTCCTCCTGTGCGTGAAGACAAGAAATAGATCAGCCACTCATAAAGGAGGAAAACTTGTTACTGAGTATTTCCTTGTTATGAAACCGATTTCAACCATTATAGATCAGTTACATAACAATGAAAAACAGATCAATTTCCTCTCTATGCGTACAATTAAATGCTGCCATTCAGAGTAACAATGCCTTGAAGGTTTATTTACCAAAAATAAAAAGAATCTTACCTGTTCTGGTAAATGTTAAGAGTGAGGATCACAAGGCCAAGTAACAGGGCCAAACTGCTTAGAAGTAACATTGTCATTTTCCAGCCTGTTCCTGTCATTAAAACGTTATAAAACATCACCAACTAACATTATCTTTTTTTTTTTTACCCATTACCATTTTCTGTGTTTTTACTCATTTTCTGTCATTAAAATTCAGTAATCTTTCGTTGTCTCGTGACCCCTAGACAGTAAAAGAAGTCGTGACCAAAGACATGGCACCGTGTTTAGGTTTCCTCTCCTCTACTGCCCTCATGTGGACATAAGGCAAATTAACTATTTCAGGGGGGAATGTAATGTTTTGAATGTTTGATTGTTTATAGCCTGTGTCCTGACCGATAAGCATTTAACTGTTAAAACGAATCAAACTTTCTGAAACAGATGAGAACTTACCATAGTCTGTTGTAAAAACATTAACAGAAGGTCCCCCAGGCTCTACGCTACTTTTAGGTTCAGCCGATGCCTCTGCAGTCTGTGTCGCTTCAGTTGACTTTATTTGTGAGGTCTGGCCATTACTCCCAGCTTAAGTAAAGTAATAAAAAAGATTATATAACTATGCTATACAGCATAGTGATTATTAGAAACAAAACAGACAATGTACGCACAAGAACCCTGTCCTTTTTGACCAATCAAATCCATACGTTTTTTTTTGTTTTTTTTATCACATATTTTTGGGAAGGAATTCCATTTTGTATGTCAGGTACCAATCCTTGGAATTAAGATATGTAAATATGTACAATTAACAATTAATGATAACTTATTTGTGTCAGCCTGAGATTTCAATGTGCCTCAATTGAGGATTTGGCTTTCTGAACCTTCTAAACAAAAACAGTCAGTGACATTTTAGTACACCTAAATATCACTCAATCTTCTCTGATATTGCCAGGTTTTTCAATACTGTGGGGACCCTGGTTCAAATTTAGTAGGACAAGATGAGAAAGTAAAAAATAAAATAAAATAAAAACATGACAGAGGATGATATGGTCTGGTATGACCGGAGTGACCTTTAAGAGGAGGTTAAAGGTCACCGTGAGCTGAATTCTGTGGAGTTTTAACTGAAGAAGTGGATGAGATGCCATTAATCAAAATGATGGGATGATGGAATGCAACACAAACTCCAAATCTAACTCTCTTACAATGCCAATATCGAATTTGAGTGTGGATTCGGGGTCCAGTTGAAAGTGTCTGCTGAGACTCTTGCAACACATTCTGGCCGTGATGTGTGCTGTCTGTATCCTCGCATACTGTTTGATTAGCCATTGTCCTCCACTTGCTGCCTTTCCCACGATCTTTGGAAAGGAAGACCTTGGAGGAATCGTGACGTACGCTCAGGTGCAGACCCTTGCTGTGTAATGTCAGGAGACCCTTTTTAGAGCAGCTCCAGGTCTGGCCCTCACGATCCTCCTCCTCAGAGCTGCAAGCTTGCAGCCAAACACTCTCATGCTCCTGGATCTGGGGTGCAGTTAGACACCCTCCTGTCTGTGGGCTGCTGAGAGAGCGTGTCTCTGGGTTCCAGTGCCACTCTTGCAGAGCTGAATCTGCCCTGCACTCTTGCAGTGTTAACCTGCTGCTGACTTGACCTTCATTTGCCTGTACACACTTCCTAAGCTCTTCATTCCTGATCATGAGTCCTGTAATTTCTACAAGGGAAAATAGATATTATTGTAGCTTATAATACTTACGTTAGGTAACATTGGCAAATTCATACTGACAGTATAGGCTATGTGGTAAAATACATCTTTAATCATGCATCAAAACCTCACATACCAGACTGCTGCTAACAGCACAACAACATGACAGTCTTGACCAAGTTAGAAGACCATCCTTCCCTTTGAACACTTTCATAATATTCATGGAGCTGTATAGCCTACTAAGTGTGAACGGTCTTGGCTTTTTACAGAAACATCCTCAAAATCTTATGTGTTTAGTAGCCTAACCATCTTAATTTCATTTAGGAAATTGCACTTTTTTAAATCTAAGTCAAGTTGTTAAGACAGAAAGTTTCTGTAATACAGCCAAGTAGCGACTTCTACTGACAAATGGTAGAAATAAACACTGAAATTTACCTTCAAAAACAAGCGTTGTGAGAACAAAAGTGCAGAATCCTCTCCAAACAACATCCATCACCCCGGCTATACGGCGCAATGACAACATATTAGACTTTCATATTACAGTTAGCTGTTCTGATACAAAGAGTAAAGTAATAATTCTCACCGCGCCTGATATAGCCTACCCCTAAAGCAAAGCAGAAAGTGAAGAGCGACGATGTTGATCCGACCAGTAGTTGACACTGTAGCGCAACAGATTTTCACTTAAAAGAAGACTGGAAGTTTATGGCGCATGAAGAGCAAAAGTGTTCAAAGAGTGAGTGCAGAATACTAATTAACAAAAGACGACAAAAGGCAATTAAATGCTCTGCTATGTTGGGGGAAAGACAGTCAAACTAAGGGAATCACGACAACAACCATTGTGCACATTAGCCTACATGAAACTCGAGTTTGCGTAGCCTATTAATGTAAAAGACGTGTATTTTCAACATCACCAAACAATAATAGTGAGGGAGAAACTTAACTGTAATCTACAGGAGATTTACAAAGAGAATGCTCGTTTTATGAGGCTCAACCATTTGAACGGCATTCCATTCAAGCTGAGATGACAGAGCTTCTGTTCCCGTTGCTGTGTTGTTGCTAAGTTGGCGTCGACAGAGTCAGACGACGGTATGTTTAAAAAGAATGGGAGTGTGAGCAAAAAACACTTCAGAATGGTTTCACCCATTTGTGTTGCTATGGTGCAGACAGAGTACAATAATGATACAAAATCACTCAAAAATGCCACTTTTGAAAAGGAAATAAAAACTTTTGCTATACAATATGCTCTACCTGGAGATAATTTAACTTTGTACTTCTATTACTATTTTGCTAAACAAATAGCCTAAATTAGCCTTTGGCTGACAAGCGAGTAGAGCATTTTTACAACTGCATGATGCTACATCCACACCATAGGTCTCAGTAAAGAAGACAACTGTCATACCAGCCAAATATCACATCAAAGTGAGGATATTGTCTATTCTGAGCGTGGAACAAAACTTTAAATTAAGAATCATGTTACGGCTATATCAGTAATGTCTACACACTGCTGTATAGCCCTACAAGTTACAACATATCCTGCAGATGAGTTTTCTCAAATAATGTTCTTACAGAATCTAAATTGCAGTTAATAACATTTCCGATCAGTAACTGTAATTGGGCAGTTTTCTGTCTTCATCACATGTAGCCTTCCCTCTGTCTGATGCCCATTACATGATGGGGCCCATGCTCACTTTCACAAGCCCCATACCCACAACCTCTCTGGCAGGTCTCTTATACACAAATTCATTCATTCGTTCCTCCCCCTTGCTGTCTTCAAATGCACACATACAGTATGCAAATTTGTGGTAAGCAACTGAAGTTATTGTGTGTTTTGTTACATACTGTAACTGTTTTACTGCTAACATTTTCTGTTACTTTTTTTTTTCATGGAAATTTTAGATTTTGTATTTGGTATTTTGTTTAAGGAAAATGCTTTGGTTTTCATTGAGAGGCCTAAAGAAAAAACATTCTGCTCAGGTCTTTCAGAAGGAGGAACCTTTGTACCTCCCACAGAGTGCTAACAATTAGATCTTTCACAACTGAATATCAAAAGATATTTTTATATGTAGGAGGGTTACAGGCAGTCTCTTGTTTGTCAATGTGCTCCAAAAGAGTGTAATGAGGATAATCTTTATTTTTTATTGGCAAACCCCACCCCACCCCCAAAAAAAATAATATGTGGTTTTGTTTGTTTGAACAACTAAATCTGTATATTAACCCTTTTATGTATAGAGGTCACTAGTGGACAGCTATTAAAAAGCCATTTGCATTATGCAGAGTCGGCGCCAGAGCAGATCTACTGGAGGGGCATTGGGTAATCAGCAGGGGGGCACTGCCGTTTGAGAAATATTTTGACGCAAAAAAACGAAACAACTTTTTACGGAACAAATTATTATTATTATTAGGTGTTCAAGCACGAAGTGCTGAAAACCTATTGAAATTGCTATTTGAAAAAAAAAAATTCCCCTAAAACGCATCGTGCAGCCCAAACCGTAAGGCCTAGAGACTTGAAACCTGGCCAGATGGTAGGCCACACTTTTGGGGAGAACCTATCAGAGTATGACCCCGATTGTACCAAAAGTACTAAATTGCTCATAACTCTTAGACCGTTGGTCTTAGCTTCAAGCTCTTTACACCTCTTGTGATCCTTGGCTCAAGACGGACAAGATGTATATCTCCGATTTCGATTAAGCAACAACAAAAAAAGTTATGTCGGATTTTATCCAAAACCTACTTTTGCAAACTAGTCCCTGGTTTTTCACCCGATCGGAACCAAACCAGTCTAGGCCTATTCTCTGGACTCTCTAGATCAATCATTATAGAAAAAAAGTTGAAATTTTGCATTTGGGTGGCTGTAACAGGGTCATTTAGAAAAGGGGCGGGGCAAAACACAATCAAAAGCCTATAAATCATAAATAAAAACTCATACAAAACTCAAAACATAAACAAAAATCGATGAGCATATGTGTCATAACATGGTGAAGAAGCATGCACAGTTTCATGGAGATCGGACCATAGGTGGCGCTATAACTGTCAAAACGGTCTCATTCTTATTAGGTGTTCAAGCACGAAGTGCTGAAAACCTATTGTAATTGCTATTTGAAAAAAAAAAAAAATCCCCTAAAACGCATCGTGCAGCCCAAACCGTAAGGCCTAGAGACTTTCGATTTAAGCAACAAAAAAAAAGTTATGTCGGATTTTGTCCAAAACCTACTTTTGCGAACTAGTCCCTGGTTTTTCACCCGATCGGAACCAAACCAGTCTAGGCCTATTCTCTGGACTCTCTATAATTATCAGAAAAAGTTGAACTTCTGCATTTGGATGACTTTAATAGGGTCACTTCAAAATGTGGCCTTGACCAAGTGTCCCTGAAAGCCTATATCTCTTCAATGAATGCTCAGATCTCCTTAAAAACAAGTCAGAACATGTGACTCTAAATAAGCATGACCATTTTCAGACAGGTTGGACCAAATATGCCTCTATAACAGTTAAAAAGGTGAAAATGATTTGAACACAATGGCATGTTAAGCCAATAAGTGGTATTCTACTGCCCCCTGCTGTTTAAAATAGTCATTTTGGCATGCTACTAACTCATATAATTCTATAATTCTTATTTAGACTTTATAAAATCACTAATTTAACATTTACACTCACATTTAGTCACATTTCATCTATTGAAGTATTGTTACTGACTATTGTAGCACTTTGAGAAATGTGAATCCTGAAGGAGACTTGCAGTAAACATTTTTTTTCCATCACATAGTTCCAATGTCTGTATCTACAACAGAATGTGTGTGTGTAGTCCTATATTTCTGAATAAATGCTGAATAATCGGATTAATAGATTACAAAGACATTATGTGAAATGCTTATAGACCATTAAAGTATATTTATTATTAATAATTATTATTAGTGAATTTCCCCACCACTTTTTGCCAGGGTCGATATTGTCCCCACCACTTTTAAACATCTCGCGGCACGGATGTACCAATACAAATAAATAAAACATCACCAGTTAACTAGCAGAGCATTTATTTATTAGATAAGAGGTGATCTAGCACGCTGAAATGTATTGTTTTTTAAATCAAGTGATCAAAGTGCTCGTTGACTGCGATCAGTGGTGCTGATAAAGTGTTCTCTTGTGGCTCGCGCTGCCGCGCACAGTCTTCACACGGATGCGCGTTTTAATCATAGAGGTTTTAATCCGTTGCGGAGAAATCTCTATTCGTTCCGGTGAAATCACAAAAGTAAAATGCACACAAACGTCACGTGACCCTGCTTGATATACAACCACTGATAAACATAATCGGTTTTAATGAGGGAAAAAAAACTATACGAGTGCGGATTAGAACCCAAAATCTCTGATACGCATTGTATTAGCAACTGTGGTAGAAGGGGCATCAATGACCGCTAGGGGGGGCACGGCCCTCGAATGCCCCACCATAGCGCCGGTTTTCTGACGATACATGCTACCCATCGAATTTGCTACTTACTGGTTATGCGCATGTGCAGACTCACAGTTTTTTTTAACAAAAGGTAAAGTTTCATGTGTTATAATGTAATTTCCCTTTTAAAAAATGCTAACTACCATATAAATATTTGTACGGTCAGCCAGCTGAACAAGAATAACTGAAAGTTTCAGTTACTAAGGTGTGCTTTGACAAGTCAAAGATGAATATTTGATGATAATTTTTACTTTTCACACCGTTTTAAAAATAAAAACAGTAGCCTAGTCTACAGTACACAGTAGCTACTCATAACTTAGAATTGTATTATAATTATATTTCATAAAATATTAATCGAGATTCTGTGATCGATTCGCGCTACCGTAGCATTTTTCGACAAGGCAGCACAAATCGTCAGAACACCGGCACTGGCATTATGGCATAGTTGCACATAGTGCATGTGTCATGATTCCTGTCTTGTGTAGTACTTTTGTAATTTCCTGTCTAGTGCTAAGTTTTGTAGTCCTAGTTTTTCATGTTGATTCGTCTCCCCAGGTGTATCTTGTTTCCTCGTTATCTAGTTAAGCTTGTTTGCCCCTGTGTATAATGGTGCGTTCATGTGCTATTATGGTAAATACCAAAAGCCGACGTCGAAAATGCACATGAACACCCCCTCATGTGGTATTTTCCACTGGGCAGCTCGTAGAATATTTTGATGCACGAGTTGCCGAGATGAGATAACCTTTGACCTTTTCAAAATGGCGGAGAGCAACGCGAGAGTCGTGAATGGTAAAAATATGTACTATTCATGATCTAGAAAATATACAGCATATTATTTACCGTTTGAGTTTTGATAAATCATTTTCTTGCTGTAGCAGATGACTTAAGCAATCTAAAATAGTTTTAGCTAAGGTCTGGATCTCCATCTTTTTACCACATTACGACAACAAAAGCACTTGAACGCAACACACTGGTAAATACCAGTTCACAAGTGGAAAATATCATATTTTCCATAGCACGTGAACTGCCCTTGTGTTTCACTTGTTACTTTGTCAGTTGTTGTACATGTATGGTTGCTTCTAGTTCGGTCCTTCTCATGATTTTATTTCTTTGTCCCTGGAGTTCTTTATTATTTGTTCTATGTGTTATTTCATTAAAACTTTGCAGATAGATCCTCGCCTTCGCCTGTGGTTTCTCCAGCACGTTATAGAAAAGAAATAAAACCATAAGAAGGACCGAACTAGAAGCAATCATACATGTACAACAAATGACAAAGTAACAAGTGAAACACAAAGGCTATAAATGGGCAAACAAGCTTAACTAGATAATGAGGAAACAAGATATGGGGAGACGAATCAACATGAAAAACTACATAGGACAACAAAACTTAGCACAAGACAGGAAATTACAAAAGTACACACTTAAGACAAGTGGAACACAAGACAGGAATCATGACAGCATGATACACTGCAACCAAGTGGCAATCTTTTGTATGTGGATTTTTTTTCTCCCAACCAAGATGTCCTTCGGAATATCCATCCGTTCCTTCTAGGAGACTCTTGCAATTAAAAAAAAAATGTTGTAACATCCAAGTAATCGTCTCATTGTTAAATTAATAAAATATGTGTACAATTTATGTAAAATGTAACATGTGTTAAAAAAACGGGTTTTAAATGGGTTTAAAATCTCGTTTTTCATGCCCTAGAAGCAGCAAAAACACATAAGGAAAAAATCCTGATTGTGGCTATCATAATGCATGCATTTAAGGGTTAAGGTAAAAAAAAAGAAATCACCAGAAACAATAATCATAAAATAATTTAATTTTTTATAATGTAACTTTAATAAAGTAAAAACACTTATTTGTATTTTGAGCTGGGGATTTTATGATATTTAGAACATATTATACACAATTCATTTTTGTATAATATTATAAAATAAATATAAAAATTGATTTTGTTCTATCTTCACTTAATGCATTATTTTAGTAAAAAATTAAGCAAAAGTATCTAATTCAAACGAGGCAGATTAGTGCCATCTGGTGGAGGGGGGAAAACTGAATAAAATGTAATGACATGGTTTAACCACTAGAATGCTGTATATTTTCCCAAGCTGTTGAGAAGGTGATAAACTGCATCCTCTAAAAAGGCTATTTTTTATGTGTGCTCTCCTCATCAGACTCAGAGAGTGTCAAGGAATGTGTCATCTTATGTGCACCAGTGTTCTCTAGCTCCACCAGAATTGTGTTCTTATACCCTCAATTCCAGGAATGATTTATTTTCTTCCACAGCACAAAGAAACCAATGGAAACATCCAGCATGTTGAAAAACAGTGCCATAGGCCAGCAATTTGTCTTCTGTGGGAGCTCTGGCTTGTTCCTGCACACAGTTCCAACCATGGTCAATTTTCTCTGAAGATTCTCTGTGCAAAAGGCATGCAAGGCATTCAGGCTGTGCCCCACCAATTTCCCTGTGTAGACTGGCAAATTCCAGGCATAGCTTCTACTGGCATCACAGGCTGCCAAGATTTTAATGCAATATTTGACAGGTTTACTTGTATTAAACCAATTTTTCCTATCTGCCACTAACAGTTTGTTGTGTTCTCTCCTGGCTCATCGTTTCTTTGTCATCAAATCGGATGACCCTTAACAATTTTTGATAATTGCACAGTGGCATGGATGGCCTGAAAAATCACCCTCCCTGATGCCATAGTTGTGGCTTCATTGTGAGATTTGTAGACACCAGCAAACACGAGAAGACAAATAAATGCTTGTATATTTGTCCAGCCTAAAATCAGCAAACACAAAATGGTCACTTCAATCATTTGAACTTTATAGAAAAATAATTTTGATGATTTAAATGGTCATGAACACACCCCATTTTAGCACTGCTGTTTCAGAACAGTTACAAAAAGGTACAGGGCCAGGCTCAGCATTAATCATTATATTGTACAAAATATTGTTTAGCATAGTAATTAGATATTGATTATAAATTCAATATTTTTCCCAAACAATATAGGGGAGAGCAGGGTAAGTTGTCACACGGGTAAGTTGTCACACTGTTCATAACTCCAAGGCTCTATTTCAAAAATCAAATAGCCACTTTGTGTGACTTCTTCTTCTATAGTCAACTTCCTGTTCACATTTGGTCAAGATCACTCTAATCTGAGGTTAGCACAATTTTCTTATTTTTCTGCTTAAAAAGTAAAAAATGCGCACTTTACATTTTATGCAATACAACATTGTTAGGTAGGAATGTTAAAAATAATTATTTTGCACAAAATAGAGGAGACAGTAACGAGTCTTTTGATACTTTAGCTAAAGTGGTATGTTGAGCTAACCTTGAGATTTAGCCAACATTAACACAAATGTCAGTTTGGGGCAAGTTGTCAAGTGTGACAACTTGCCCCTGTACAAATAAACACATAGAACATGCTAAAAAAAATGTGATATTGTAGGCTAATTTATTTGTAATTGCAATTAAAGGAAGGAAGGAAGGAAGGAAGGAAGGAAGGAAGGAAGGAAGGAAGGAAGGAAGGAAGGAAGGAAGGAAGGAAGGAAGGAAGGAAGGAAGGAAGGAAGGAAGGAAGGAAGGAAGGAAGGAAGGAAGGAAGGAAGTTCGAGTTTGCACCATCCTACGTCACAGATCGCCCCATTCAGAACCCTGCACTGCCAGGCCCCAGCACCAACTCTGCTCTGCTAGGCCCCAGCACCAACCCTGCCCTGCCAGGCCCCAGCACCAACTCTGCTCTGCTAGGCCCCAGCACCAACCCTGCCCTGCCAGGCCCCAGCACCAACTCTGCTCTGCTAGGCCCCAGCACCAACCCTGCCCTGCCAGGCCCCAGCACCAACTCTGCTCTGCCAGGCCCCAGCACCAACCCTTCCCTGCCAGGCCCCAGCACCAACTCTGCTCTGCCAGGCCCCAGCACCAACCCTGCTCTGCCAGGCCCCAGCACCTACCCTGCCCTGCCAGGCTCCAGCACCAACACTGCCATGCCAGGCTTCAGCACCAACTCTGTTCTGCCAGGCCCCAGCACCAACCCTGCCATGCCAGGCCCCAGCACCAACTCTGCTCTGCCAGGCCCCAGCACCAACCCTGCCATGCCAGGCTTCAGCACCAACTCCGCTCTGCCAGGCCCCAGCACCAACCCTGCCCTGCCAGGCCCCAGCACCAACCCTGCCCTGCCAGGCCCCAGCACCAACTCTGCTCTGCCAGGCCCCAGCACCAACTCTGCTCTGCCAGGCCCTAGCACCAACCCTGCTCTGCCAGGCCCCAGCACCTACCCTGCCCTGCCAGGCTCCAGCACCAACACTGCCATGCCAGGCTTCAGCACCAACTCTGTTCTGCCAGGCCCCAGCACCAACTCTGCTCTGCCAGGCCCCAGCACCAACCCTGCCATGCCAGGCTTCAGCACCAACTCCGCTCTGCCAGGCCCCAGCACCAACCCTGCCATGCCAGGCTTCAGCACCAACTCCGCTCTGCCAGGCCCCAGCACCAACCCTGCTCTGCCAGGCCCCAGCACCAACCCTGCTCTGCCAGGCTCCAGCACCAACTCTGCTCTGCCAGGCTCCAGCACCAACTCTGCTCTGCCAGGCTCCAGCACCAACTCTGCTCTGCCAGGCTCCAGCACCAACTCTGCTCTGCCGGGCCCCAGCACCAACTCTGCTCTGCCGGGCTCCAGCACCAACTCTGCTCTGCCGGGCTCCAGCACCAACTCTGCTCTGCCAGGCCCCAGCACCAACTCTGCTCTGCCAGGCCCCAGCACCAACTCTGCTCTGCCAGGCTCCAGCACCAACTCTGCTCTGCCAGGCTCCAGCACCAACTCTGCTCTGCCAGGCTCCAGCACCAACTCTGCTCTGCCAGGCCCCAGCACCAACCCTGCCATGCCAGGCCCCAGCACCAACTCTGCTCTGCCAGGGTCCAGCACCAACTCTGCTCTGCCAGGCCCCAGCACCACCTCTGGTCTGCCAGTCCCCAGCACCAACCCTGCCATGCCAGGCTCTGGCACCAACTTTGCTCTGCCAGGGCCTGGCACCAACTTTGCTCTGCCAGGGCCCAGCACCAACACTGCTCTGCCAGGCCCCAGCACCAACCCTGCCATGCCAGGCTACAGCACCAACTCTGCTCTGCCAGGCCCCAGCACCAACTCTGGTCTGCCAAGCTCCAGCACCAACTCTGCTCTGCCAGGCCCCAGCACCAACTCTGATCTGCCAGGCCCCAGCACCAACTCTGGTCTGCCAGGCCCCATCACCAACCCTGCCATGCCAGGCTACGGCACCAATTCTGCTCTGCCAGGGCCCAGCACCAACAGTGCTCTGCCAGGCCCCAGCACCAACCCTGCCATGCCAGGCTCCAGCACCAACTCTGATCTGCCAGGCCCCAGCACCAACTCTGCTCTGCCAGGCCCCAGCACAAACTCTGATCTGCCAGGCCCCAGCACCAACTCTGCTCTCCCAGGCCCCAGCAACAACCCTGCCATGCCAGGCCCCAGCACCAACTCGGCTCTGCCAGGCTCCAGCACCAACTCTGCTCTGCCAGGCTCCAGCACCAACTCTGCTCTTCCAGGCCCCAGCATCAACTCTGATCTGCCAGGCCCCATCATCAACCCTGCCATGCCAGGCCCCAGCACCAACTCTGCTCTGCCAGGGCCCAGCACCAACACTGCTCTGCCAGGCTCCAGCACCAACTCTGCTCTGCCAGGCCCCAGCACCAACCCTGCTCTGCCAGGCCCCAGCATCAACTCTGATCTGCCAGGCCCCATCATCAACCCTGCCATGCCAGGCCCCAGCACCAACTCTGCTCTGCCAGGCCCCAGCACCAACTCTGGTCTGTCAAGCTCCAGCACCAACTCTGCTCTGCCAGACCCCAGCATCAACTCTGATCTGCCAGGCCCCATCATCAACCCTGCCATGCCAGGCCCCAGCACCAACTCTGCTCTGCCAGGGCCCAGCACCAACACTGCTCTGCCAGGCTCCAGCACCAACTCTGCTCTGCCAGGCCCCAGCACCAACCCTGCCCTGCCAGGCCCCAGCATCAACTCTGATCTGCCAGGCCCCATCATCAACCCTGCCATGCCAGGCCCCAGCACCAACTCTGCTCTGCCAGGCCCCAGCACCAACTCTGGTCTGTCAAGCTCCAGCACCAACTCTGCTCTGCCAGACCCCAGCACCAACTCTGGTCTGCCAGGCCCCAGCACCAACCCTTCCATGCCAGGCTCCAGCACCAACTCTGCTCTGCCAGGCCCCAGCACCAACTCCGCTCTGCCTAGCAGGCCCAGTTATGCTTCTGCTATCACCAGCTCACCCTTACCCAGCAGTGCTATTGCTGACAGCGGGCTACCTACTCCAGAGGATATCCGGCCATATCCAAAAGCTGGCCCCCGAAAACCAGCCAGCAAAGGAAGAAAATGACGCAAATCAGCAATTCTTACTGACACGCCAGTGAAGCTGCAACTAGAAATAGAAAAGAATAAGGCTCAATCTTGTAAAAAGCTGTTCCAAAAGAAAGGGAAGCAAGGGGGAGTCAAAATCTGGACCTACAAAGAACAAGGCAGCTAAAAGAAGAAAAATCATACAAGAGTCATCATCAGATGATGAAGAGTGCTTCTGCCTCGTCTGTGTAGAGCCATTTTCAAACAGTCGTCCAAAGGAGACCTGGGTAAAATGTGTAAAATGCAACAATTGGGCCCATGATGCTTGCACCTCCGGCCAGGCAATTTATGTGTGCCAGAATTGTGACTCTGGAGATTAGTCTGATTAGTCAGTTACAGGGCATCTGTTTTGTTCAGAGGTTGTTAAGTTAAGCGAGTTATCTGCAGCATTCAGTTATCATTGATCTATGTGCAAGCCACACAACGTTTGAGTTTAAAGCTCAAAGTTAAGTGGTCTTGCCACTTAATGTGTTTTGATTGAAAAGTGCATTGTTTGGATTTAAATAATTGTTTTTCCAGAATCTCCAGGCACAAACGTTTATATTTCCAGTTCTGGTTTGAAATAAAAAAAATAAAAAAAATAAAAAAATATTCACAATTAAGTAGTTGTGTTCATATTTTTAGATAATCTAGTGCGACAATTTACCCGCCGATGGGGCAAATTGTCTCAAGTGCACTCTCTCTATTCTACAACTCTATAATGAGATAGGCCTAAGATATGAAGATATTATGACTACAACATATGTGCCCAAGACTTCCTTCTTTCATTTGGTATGGCATTTATACCATTGTGATGTATGGTGCTCAGTAAATGTTAGACAGTGTGAAAAGTGTGACAATATACCTTGCTCTCCCCTAATCTATGAAACTAGTCAAATGATAGCATCTGGGAAAAGGAAAAAAAGTGTCCAGGGTGCTCAAGGAGTTCAAAAAAGTAGTTCAAAAAAGTGTGTAAAGGTGCTCTTTGGGGTTGGGAATTCAATGACATGTAGTAGAAGGAAATCCAAGGCACTCTTCTTAGGAATTAAAATGTTCTACTATGAAATAGCCAGTTAAATATAGGCTTTTTATTATTTCCTAAGAAGAGTGCCTTGGATAGATAGATAGATAGATAGATAGATAGATAGATAGATAGATAGATAGATAGATAGATAGATAGATAGATAGATAGATAGATAGATAGATAGATAGATAGATAGATAGATAGATAGACGGATAGATAGATAGATAGACGGATAGATAGATAGATAGATAGATAGATAGATAGATAGATAGATAGATAGATAGATAGATAGATAGATAGATAGATAGAGCAAATAATTTCAAAAAGATGTAGCCTATGTCTTTAAGACGCTCAGAAGCGTGCGTCATCCCGTGCACCGCAGATAATTGTGACGTTCTACACAGGTACACATGTCTGCTCCGTCACTATGGCTGCAAGAGACGCGAGATGGTGGTGAGACCTTGCTTGAATACAATTAGACAAAAAAATAACCATTATACTTCTTCTCCGACGTTGACTGGACTAATAACATGCGAAACCATTAGGCGCCATTTTATTAACCAGTGGCACTGAAACGAAGAGGATTAACAGGAGAACCCAATTGCCTTCATTCAGGATTGGCTAGAATTAATGTTAACGTTATTTATGTATCACGCGCGATTATATGGTAAATAATAATGTCTGGGATTTATTAAATGTCATTGTGTTGTAACTGGAAAAGAAGCAGTATTTTATACTTTACACCTTGAACCAGGCTGGACATACCGCTAAAATCCGATTTAGTGTTGGTTTGAACAGGACCCGCCTAATTTTCTAGTCTCAAGAAACTCTCAGGATTTACAATTGCCCATTTTGTTTGGAACTGATTTCCAATCAACATCCTTACAACATCCCTACTCTTCAAAAATGGCGAAAATGTACCACAAAGAGAAAAGCATTCCGATAAAGAGCAGCGCGTCTGCGCTTTACAACAACCTGAGCGTCCTGCGCATCGCGCCGCGCTGCCTCACCTATTTCACGGTGGTCCACGCCAACGTTGTAAACATGGTCAGTGCGTCCTGGGACGGCCTGAACTATTCCCACCGACAGCTGCAATCTAAGGAGGGCAACGTGACCACCAGCTCCTCACTCATCATGCAGGTAAGAGGATTTGAGCCCTCCTAAAAACTGTTGATTATCTTGTTTTAGTGCAGTTTTCCTTACATTGTTTTAATGCTGTCACTATTTTAACACCCTAAATTGGTAGGCTGATAGTGTTTGTACTTTTCATTGTTTTAACATTTAACCCTAGATCATATTTAACTGAGTTTTGTCTGACAGGCAGCTTGGTGTGTCCTGCCCTCGAGAGATCTTTTAGTTCTCACTTCTCAGAAAGGAATTCAGGTGGGGTCAAGTGTTATGCCATGCTCTTTACATGCATGGGAAACATGACTTAAACTAGGCCTATGCTTATTCATCAGATGTATGAATCAGATGGATCGATTATGGTCTATTGGCATGCCCTGGACACACCAGAGACCCCCACAGGTCAGTGCACACCTCTATCTCCGTAAATAACGTAAATGTGTTTATTCATTTTCACCTAATTTGAAGAAAGAACTGTGTGAAATTGGTTGTGATTAACTGCGTACCTCATAAAACTGACATTATCTGTTGTAATTTCCCAGCTAAGGCAGTGTTTGCCCGAGGGATTGCAGCGGTGCGGGAAAAATACATTTGTGTAGGTAAGTGGCTTCATCTGTCAGCAGTGTATAGTAAATATCTGTCTGTTCTAAGCAAGCCATTTATATATTTCCTTAGTGTGTATTCTAAAAGTGCCCATTTCCATTCCTCACACTTTTTTTCAGGGGTCTCATCTGGCTCAGTGCTGGTGTTTGACGTTCCCAGTAAAGGCAGTAACATCACCCTGTCTGAGGTTTTGGAGGAACACAAAGAGGCCATTACAGACATGGCCTCTGAGTGCTCAGGATGTCTGGTATTAACTTATAATAACTTTCATTTGTAAACCACATGGCAAATGCTATTTTTAGGTGTTTTATTTGTCATGTTTGGTTCAGTGGATTTAAATTACTGGTGGTGGCTCAAATGTTTTAATATTGAATTGACCTCTTTTTTCAGGAGGGCATTGCTGATTTAGTAAGCGCTGATGACTCTGGCCTCCTCTGTGTGTGGAAATCAGGAGAGGATTTTCAACTTCTCAACAAGATCCCTGGTTTTGAGTATGTTAGGAAGTAACACTCACTATAAAAGAGACAATGGGTTTCATTATTATGGAGTATATTCTATATAATTTGAACATAAAGTGGTCCTTCCCAAAAACTCGCCTCCGGATTTGGAAACACTTCGTAAACCTGAGATTTGATAGTCAAACAAGTAAATTCTAATAATGTATAAATAGGGAGCATGCACGGCATGGCATGCACGCTGATTTTTAATTAGCATACTTCCCGCCAATGAATTATGACAATATGTGAATTATGTGTACAAGAATCCTGTGGGATCTTTTGGACTCCCTTCTTAGGTTTGGCACCAGTATATTGCATAGATGCAAAATAATAATTGGCCATATTTTTAACAAAAAATATTTAATTAATGTGTTAAGCTTGCTGACAAATGCTGGTGCTCCGAATAATCGTGTTCTATAATAAAAACTGTCTGTTTTCAATCATTTTTGTTTATCAGTGAAATTTATTTTTTACATATAACTAATTGGATAATTAATTAACTTTGTGATATTGTTATGGTAAATGTTATCAAAATGCAGTGTCAGTTTGCCTAAAATAACATAAAACTTCATGAAATCAATGCTTCATGAATCCGAAAATTTACATCAGGACGACTTTACAAACGGTTTACACAAAAACGTATTCTGCCTGTGTTTCATGAAGAATACCAGTACATCATTATAGTGCATATATTATTCAAATATGTATGTTCTTCTCTCAGCACAAGTTGTTCTTCAGTAAAACTGTGGAAGGGCACAGTCATTGCAGGCTATGGGACAGGACAGATCCGTCTGTATGAGGCGGTCACAGGTATACTGCATGCAGAGGTCAATGCTCATGCACGCTGGATCTACACACTGGACATTGCCCCATTCACTGGCCTGGTGAGAAAAGATGTATACAGTACAGTCTGTGTCTTACAATTAATATATGGATCAGTACATATACGTGCACTTTGAGTCTAGTAATTTTTTTATTTAAATACATTTTGAGCACAAATAGGCTTAATTAAATTAAGTTTTTCATATTCAAATGTATTCTTAAAATGGTCAACTCTCATATACTGATATTGTTTTCCTTTGTTTAATGAAAAAGCTGCTCTCTGCAGCAGAAGACTCTTGGGTTAGAGTGTGGCATCTGAGCTTGACCCCAGAGACTAACAGTGTAGAGGTAAAACCCTTCACAGACATACACTGCATTTCAAATTTTGGGGTCATTTTTTTTTCTTTTTTTCCGCAAGATGCATTCAATTGATCAAAAGTTACAGTAAATACATTTATAATGTTAATAATATTTCTATTTCAAATAAATGCTGTTCTTTTGATATTTCTATTCTTCAAAGGATCTTGAAAAGAATAACGGTTCCCACAAAAATATTAAGCAGCACAACTGTTTTCAACATTGATAATAATAATAAGTGTTTCTTGAGCAGCAAATCAGCATATCAGAATGATTTCTGAAGAATCATGTGACACTGAAGACTGGAGTAATGACTGTTAAACAATCAGCTTTGCCATCACAGGAATGAATTACATTTTAAAATATATTCAAATAGAACACAGTTATTTTAAATTGTAATTATACTTCACAATATTACTGTTTTACTGTATTTGTGATTCAATAAATGCAGCCTTGGTGAGCATAAGAGACTTTCAAAAACTTTAAAAAAAAATCTTAACCCACCCCAAGCTTTTGAACAGTAGTGTACATGCACTAGAACTGCATTAGTAGTTACATTAAATGAAAACATTTGACTTGATATTTTGTTCTGGAGTATTCAGTGTTGCAAAGCACTTTATGTGTGTTCAGTTGATTTCAGATAGACTCTGCATTTCTCTGCCCTTTCTAGATCGAGCACATGTACAATGAGTGTGTGACTGACACGCAGATCTGTGGAGCCAAGTTCTGTGATGGGGACGGCTACGCATTTGCAGTGACCGGCTATGACTTGAATGAGATCATCCGCTACACGCAAGCCTAACCAGCAATACATCATGCAAGGTCATGTCTTGACAAAATATTGGTGAATAAATTGGTGTGCATGATAGGCAGAGAATGTTTTCTTAAAACCGAAAGACACTACCTGCAATTGCCTAAAAAGCCCCACTTGAACACCAGGAGGCTGTGTTAAGTGTGTCTACAAGACTGACGGTTGTAATGAATACAAAAATACACTTGTGCTCTGATATTGAGGTAAAATGCATAACAAAAGAACATATAGATTGTCTTCTAATCTGGGTAGAGAAGTATCAATATAAACAAATGTTAGAAGAGTAGTTCTGTTGTTTTTTTGCTCCTTATATAATTTGTTTAGTAAATGTATTTACTAAAGTGTTACTGAAAAATGTATTTAAAAAATATTGTATTGTATGTATTGAAAAAATTTGAGGTCTACAATTGAATCAAATGGAATGTAAACATATTTGTGATTCAGAACACAGAAATTATCAAAATATATTTTATTTAATGTGTAATATTATAAATATTGCAGAGGCTATTTTTTCCCAAAGGGAATTATAATGTTCTTATATTTGTCAAACAGCCATTGTATCTATATAGTTATTTCAACTTGATGTAAAAGCAAATATTTTATATTTTGTGTTGTTTTTGTTATTCTCTGTTTCATTGTAAGCAATTGTCAGTGACAGTTCACCAAACTATTAAAAAAATAAAGAAATAGGTTTCACTCATTGAATGTGGCCTTTATTGCAATTAGAAATGTGTACCAATAGATGGCAATAGATCCTATATCTTTCATGTTTTTTTGAACACTTGCAACATTTGAGATCAGAATTAAAACAGATATATAAAGACGTATCATAGAACTATCCAGCATAAATTAGGGTAAGAGTCATTATGGTTTAATTGTCTTCAGTGTCATCTCTGTGAACTTGTACATTTTTGATCAACTTAAACACATTTGACATGTTTTTGTAGTTTTCTAACAAGAGAAAATCTTTATTTAAGCAGCATTTTTTTTTATCTTTGACTAATATATTCACCACTGTTAACTTCAGTCCCTTTGCGTCTATCTGTTTGCCTTTAAAAGACAGATGAAGACTTTGATTGTCCTTCATGCACCTGCCACGAGGCCCTGATGAGTCCTTTTTCTTGATTTACACCGTTATCACACTGTAATGTTTTGTTGTCATTACATCAATCATCTGTGTAGGTTTCTCTTTTTTAGGTCAAAGCAGAACACCAGAGGAATGCGCATTATCACGCCAACCTTTTTTATTAGTAATCTGTTGAAATATCTTTTATGCTCATTTGACTTTTCCACCATAATATTTGTGCCCGCACTGTTAGTCTGTTGTTCCCTCATGTATTATCCACACATGACCTCCCTTGCCAGCTTGTTATTGATAAAACACCCCATGCTTTTGTAGTACCCTAACCGCTGGTTAGGGGAGATATATAGTCAATAAAAGACACAGGACACGGAGCTGCTGCAATATCTTCTGAGTCTCTGTATTGTCTGAGCAGCGCGCGCGCGCCCCCTCCCCCAGTATGTGAAAACCCCAAGGCAAAAATAATCAAATGATCGATCATCCATACAAGGCAAGGAATACCAATCGCCACCATCCAAAATCATACACTATGCATGAATGACATTCAGTTTATTTCAATGAAAACAACATATTCTGATGGCACTAATTATTATTAGTTTTATTTTCTCTTTTCCTTTATATTTGTAACTACCACACTTTCTTATGTAAGACTTTTAACTTTGTCCTATGGATGACACTGTGTGTGCCCTATATCTGTTATCAAGAGAGAGTGAATATCAATGACACATATAGGGCCAGACCTAATAGACTGAGAAAAGAGCGCTGACCATCAGATTTGATGGTGGACAGAGACGAAGAGAGTCTAGAGAGTGTCGATGAGACCTCCATTGGCTGTGGGTTTAATGGAATTATGTAACGCTGGCTGCCGTGCGGCATTGGAGCCCAGTGAGATGTGTTTAAGGTCATTGTGTTTAGTGGGATCTGTGGTAATAAACACTATGGCTGGTTTACAGGCTGTGTGTAATTCAATAGTGCTTTCCAGACACATCAGATCTGTGGCCTCCAGGGGGTCGCAGTGTTTTCAGATGGGAACCGCCCGTCTGAATGGCACAATGCAATTCCAGTGGACACTTAGATGCTCATTTATTACACTTATGTGGATTTGTTGCACTTAAGTGGAAGTAAGAAAGATTATATTCTCTGCTTTCTATGCATGTGATGTGACAAGTCTTTAACTATGAGCACTTTTATGTTCAATATAAAAATTAAGTTTTCTTTTTGAATTTTCAGATGTCTTTATGTATAGATTTACATTGTACACTACAATTCAGACCCAGAAAAATCATCACAAGAATGTTGCAGTGCATCATTTCCACTCAAGCGGTAATATTGTCAAAAGTATATTGTAACATGTATGTTCTGTTTTGGTTTAGTTTTCACGGTTTCTGTTCTTGTTTGCCTGTGTTCACTGTTCACTTTGCTTGTTAAGTTTCCATGGTTGTTAATTAGTTCCACACACCTGTTTCTGTTCAGCTGATTACCACTACTTGTGTATTTAAGCCCTTAGTCCTTAGTTCTCCACAGTGTTTTGTCTTGTGTTAATGTTGCATGTTTGTTTAGTGATTATTATTCCTGTCCCTGTATTCTCCTGAGTGTCAGTTAATTACAGAATATACAGTATATATTGAATTCTCTGTCATAGAGTTTACTGACCAGCAAAACATGGCAGTTATATTGTGTACAGTATTATATTGTGATAATGACACATAAAAACTAGCTATGACTTTTAGCTTTAGGAGTCAAAATATTTAAATGTCATTTCTATAACACAATTCATCAATGTGCTGGAAATGACAGAATCCTACTATAATAAATGCATATGCAGTGCTCGAATTGAGGGGGGGCTGGGGGGATCCGGGACCCCCCATAAGAAGTAAAAAATAGAATTAGGGGGGGTCCCTCAGATATTTTTATTTTAGTAAAAAAACAAAAAAAACAAATCTGATTAAATGCATGCAATGCATACGGCAAATTTCGTGAATAGAGGGTATGCGCATGACGTCACCGTCGGCCGGGGTGAATGCGGTCACGCCCACAAGTGGCAAAAAGACTGAGCGGCAGCATTTGTTTTCAGCGTGAATGCCGTGAAAAACACACAAAACACATCTAAAACTGGAAAGAGCTTTGCGATTGACTGTACAACTAGATTTGACCAGAAATCTGAGGTACTGTATATTTTTACAGACTGCAAAAAGCTACAGAACAGACTAATTCTGCATAATTGGATGTTTTTAAATAAACACTGACAAAAAACTATACAAGTTTTAGGGCTGGACGATATGATGATATACAGTATAACATTAATGTAAGTGATCACTCGGATTTAGACCTATCTATATTCTATTTATATAAAACGTTTACAGGCAAATTCTCTTAATTTATTTCCCGGGCGTCGAAATCAGGCACATATAAATGTCAGGAAACACGATTCCTGGCTGCATGTCAATATCCATGGATCACTGGATCTTTGATAAGTTGTAAGGAACACTATATCGAGTCCAACTTTTAGTTTAAACTGATAATAGTTTGTTTTACTCGCGTTTTCGCTGTTTCCCCTATTAACTCCAGTCACGCAGCAGCTCTTTTGCCACTCAGTCCGGCTGAGGGGGGCGTGTTCCGGCGGGGAAGTGACGTTAATGCATTCCCTCTATTGATTATTTACAATAATTTTTTTTAAGTTGGCTAGTTGCCATGTCTCTTTAAAATGTAAACGCCCCGCCCCACATCTAAAGAGTGCTGTGCGCATGACATCGTTGAGTAAACTGTTTGATTGGCGCCGCTCCGTTGAAGCTAATTTTAACTTTTAAAAAATGGAGAAAAATAAACCTCCACTCGAGGTCGGGAAGAGAAAGCTTCTTACCGACTTTTTTGAGCGGTAATTGTCTCTCTCTCTATATATCTTTCTACTTTATATCTACCCACACCATATCGGGGCTTTTGTATTCCTTGCCTAAATTGGAAACATTTAGGCTTAAGTTACGATTTTTTCATTATTAATAGTCCTGGTTCTACGGGAGTGCTAGAGATCTCGACGGAGATGGATAACAGCTTTTTAGTAAAGGGAGCGATCGTTGTGTGCTTTCTATGCTTTCTAATTTCCATTCAGAATTTGTATAAAACTTGTTTTTCATGCTGCCAGCCAGGACCAATGGCCACGTAAACACAAAGTTTCGGGAATTACATATGCATTTGTGCGGGATTCACTCTTGAAATAGCAATAATTGACATTGATTGTCATGGCATTGTTTGTTTCTGAATAAAGCAGCCTTTTTCACTGAAATCTCAGCCTCAGACGTCACGCCCACGGAACGTTGGCTAAACGTCTGTGCCCGGTTGCATAAAGCACCTTAAGTTTTTCCCTTAAGTATGATACTTAAGGGGCAATTTACCCTTACCTAAGAGAATAACTTAAGGGGGTTGCATATAATATCTTAAACGGTTCTCTTAGGTAAGGGAAACATTTAAGTGTTTCACGACAGCGATCCTGGATTCACGTTATAAAAGTCTGTTGTTGCCATAGATACGCAAAACACTAACATGTCGGAATATCACGTGTCAGTCCAGTGACGCTATCACGCAACACAGCGTTAGCTCCGAAAGTGGCGGCAGTTTGTGTTGTTCACCGTCTCATGGTTTGGCATTTGTTTAGGTTTTGTGAATGCATTTCTGTCTCTGTGTCTCGAAATACAGCTGAGTATATTTCCATAGCATACCTGTTTTCTTCTGTCATGATTCCTTTTAAAACACAGAATCAGCTCGTTCTCCTGTGAATCTTTTTCTGCACGGGTCGGCCACACACTCTCCGTGCGCGCACTGACTTAACGTTGTGATAGTTTACATGCGAGTCGCGTGTAATGACAGATAGACAGCCGTCTAGTTTGATAGCTATGTCAAATATTGCGCGTCGATCAAATCGGTATTCTTGCAACAATTTTTCATCGCTAAATTGGTCCAAAGGGTTCTCCCTATTCCCTATGATCTTCAGCTGGTTCCATAAATTCAGCCATGTCATCTTTTTTGTCCGCGTTACTCTTAAGGTTACGATTTCCAAACCTTAAGTTATACTTAGGGAAATTACCCTTAAGGGGTTTTATGCAACACTCCGAGCTCTCCTCATCCTCCTTCTCCATCCCTGCCGCTCCAAGGTCCATAGTGAAAAGGTCATAGAACTTTGAGCAGGAAGTGGCCAGGTACATCTTGTGGGCAAAGACACGAGTGGCCCCGGCCTGGAGGAGGAAGAGGACGTCTGCACACAACAGCTGGCAGAAAAGAGAGTCCGGACCTTCTCCATCCATGGGAGGAGGATCGGGGATGCCCACCACAGGTCGTGGTGGTCTGGGGGGGAGGAAGGGGGCCTGGAGGAGGGGACGCTGAACCTTCTTTAAATGGGACTTCCAGAACTGAAGGTGGCGTCGAGAGATGAGCGCAGCACGGATAGCATTGTCAAACACATCCTTTACACCGAACTGAGCGACAATGCTTGTTTCATAGTATGGAATGCCAAGTTCCTTAGCGACCTCATGGCCTCGTTCTGGGGGCAGGATATCTGTAGGTTTGATGGGTCTAGGAGGGGGACAGTTAAAGAAAAAACAGAAGAATTATTAAAGGAGAACTCCGGCGCAAAATGAACCTTTGGTCTAATAAAACATTGGTACCTAGTCAACCGTTCTCTGAGATTTGTTTTCATGATAATCGAATGTAAAGAGTTTTATCTCTAAAAACTGTTTAGCGTATAACGCTAGTAATGGGGGCATTTAATAAGTAAAAAGAAATCGCTAGTTAATACCACTAACATGGCTCAAAATAGCCCCACACGAACACAGTAACATAATGAGGGTCCCTACATGCAAAACGAAGCATTGAGAACTTTGTAAGTGTACAGACCGTTTATTAAGAAGATATTTTATAAAGACAGTCCACTTCGTGTATACGGACAGGAGCCATCTTTGGAAAACAGTCTCGACTAGTCAAACCACGAACGCCATTCATACAGTTCAGAAGTTCACTGAACTTCATACAGTTCAGCTCACTTAGCACGTCGTTCGTGGTTTTCGTTCGGTAGTTTTCAGAGATAAAACTCTTTACATTCGATTATCATGAAAACAAATCTCAGAGAACGGTTGACTAGGTACCAATGATTTATTAGACCAAAGGTTCATTTTGCGCCGGAGTTCTCCTTTAAAGCCAGACAGACTATACACTACTATTCAAAAGTTTGAGGTCAGTAAGATTTTAATGTTGATTTAAATGTTATCAAAAGACTCTTATGATCACCAAGGCTGCATTTATGAGATAAAAAAAAAACAGTAAAACAGTAATATTGTTGAATAATATTACTATTTAAAGGAACTGTGTTCTATTTGAATATATTTAAAAATGTAATGTATTCCTGTGATAGCAAAGCTGAATTTTAAGCATCATTACTCCAGTCGTCAGTGTCACACGATCCTTCAGAAATCGTGGTCAAAAACACACGCCATTTGAATAAGTGTGAACACTGCCATCCGAACCTTGGTGCCCACCAAACAACCGGGATTCAGAACGCTGAAAAGCTGGCTCAGGCGCTGTTTTGACTCTTTTATAATTCATTTTATAAGCTCTTCACGAGTTCTCAGCTGGTAATAATATATGGATCATATGGATGCGTCTAGCCCAGCACACAGCATTGTTTTGAATGTTCGATAAGTTCTGTGTTTTTGTATCTTCAGGTTTGGTCTTAAAAATGACAGTGTGCATGTTAAGCGAACCAGGACTAAATGCATCATTTTTATTTTTACTCAACGTAGACTAACCATGTTCCGTACACTTTTCGCCTATCACCGCACGTCAGCGACCACTCCTCCGTTTCTGAGAGCAAGACTAGCATGTTTGTGTGATCATTCTCCGGGGGAATACCCATTGATTGGTCCACATTTTGATTGATGTCTTTTGGACCAATAGTTTTTGAGAAAAGTGGGGAAAACTACCTCCTCCACCTGTGTACGGAAGATGATAAGCGTTAACGATGTTCCGTACAGGCTTATAATGGTGTTCCGTACAGAGCGCATAACTTATTTTCAACGGCGAAAATGGAAAATTAACTGATCAACTGATCAATTTTAATGCTAAAATATTCAATCATGTAACAATTTATGTTAATATTAACTTAATTGACCCTTTATGAATATAAACAGCATCACTGCACTGCTGACAGACGTGCTGCCTTTTTTGCTGCCTGAGAGTGACGCCAAACGGTCATCTGCCGCAATCGTTTAAAATTCCCTTTTCACAGCATTTAGTCAACAAAAGGGTAATATATTTAACAATTTGTGATCACATAATATTCATTTAATAAAGACTGTTATACTGGGAAAGCATAAATGAAATTCAAATGTACATTTTCACTGCTCTAGTTGTCTCCCCACCCAAGCCACTGTCTGAAGTATAGCTTGCCCACGGGCCATTTTCAAGTGAATTGGGCGGACCTGGCAATCTTACTGAAATATCACTGGAACAAACAGCTGGAGTGTCTCTGTTTTGATCGGGGATGAAAGAGGGAGAAATGAAGAAGACACAGATATGCATTTTGTGTATGACCTAGAAGTATTTATTCAGCGATCGGCGGTTAAAGTTAATTTGTACGGAACATCGTTGTTGTACGGAACATGGTTAGTCTACGTTAACGCTTACTTAAGTGAAAAAACAGCATTTAAGGGAAATTGTAAGTGTTTATGACGTTTCACTTAAAAAAACCGTTAAGTAACACTTAAGGGTATTTTTATGCAACACCCTTAGGTTTAAGGGAAACATAAGGGCGACCTTAAGGGAAAATTATCTACTTAAGGTGCTTTATGCAACCGGGCACTGATGCATATGGTACACTTAACTGGAAACACTTCAGGAATGTCGAAGTCGTCATCTGATTGGTTGAATTTGATCGGATTTCCGGGGGGCGCGAGTGTCGCGTTTATTTTCGGTCCGCCGGGAAACAAAGCGCACACGTGTGATTGCGGAAGAAAAACTGTTGTGTTTACATGAGTGACAATGAGCATTTATCAAGATCAGCTAAACGTAGAATTCTCAAAAGTATGCGAGGTTCACGGGAAAGACTCTTGAAGTTTTCTTCTCTTTCTTTGATTTTCTATGCTGACTGACTTGTTGCACGCAGGTCTGTTGTTGTGGGGACATTTCCACGCACCGAATCGTGACGCTGAACGAAACGAACTGTAATTGGTTGTTTTACATGTCGGTCAAACGGCCTTATGGGCGGGCCTTGGCCAAAGAAAGCTGCTATGAATTCCAGACCTTCAGCCGTCAGTCTGAAGGTCTGGCTACGCGAGACTACTGACTTACTCACTCATAACAGTGCTTTTCCGCCACCTACTGGACGTAACTATGTAAAAATCGCATGTGCTGAAATAGTTGAAAAATCCCCACCAACACACAGACTGACAGCCTGTTTTGCCACAATCTATATGTTTAATATCTAATAAACAAGTTTCATCCATTTAATCAAGTCTTTTGGAACAAACATTATTATCACAGTGTCACATAATCCACATTAATCATCCAGTTGTTTTTAGGGTAAAAACTACATTGGTAAAAAAAAGCTAGAATCATTCTGTTGGATGTACACTAATGTTCAAAAGTTCAAGAGTCTCTTCTGCTCACCAAGCCTGCATTGATTTGATGCAAAATACAGTAAAAATAGTAATTTTATTAAATATTATTACAATTTAAAATAATAATACAATAAAATATCATTTATTTCTGTGATCGTTTTTCCAGTCTTCATCACATGATCCTTCAGATCTGAAATATAAACTTTTGTAGCATTATACACTACCATTTAAAAGCTTGTGGAAGTCTGGAAGCCACCTGATTATTTTCTACTGTTTTTGAGACATTTCAATGTATTTTGAAGTTACTTGCTTTTACGGGTCTTCAAGAGCCTTATATGTAGTGCCCTGGTGGTATATTTGCCATAGTTGCTGTTTTGGGTCTGCTGCCCTCTAAATCCAGTATTACTTTAGTAAGTAATTTAAAAGAATAATTATATATATATATATATATATATATATATATATATATATATATATATATATATATATATATATATATATATATATATAGCCTATATAATTCTTTATCAAGTGTTTTTAATAAATAATTATATTTATGCATATTATGATCAAATATAGTGTATATTTTGTATAAAGTGTATATTGCTAAACCTACATATGCCCCCCCCATCCAGCAAGAAAAAGTTGAAACTTAGTTCAACTGACTTGAAACTTAGTTGAATCTTGTATAACTTATTAAAAAAACTTGAAAATTGCTTAACTTATTTTGAAGTTGTCTTAACTTATTGACCATATAAGTTTTTACAGGATCCATTTTATTTTTTTATTATTAAGTTTTAGTGGTTTTAGTACATCAAGTTAAACTAAATGGAAATGAAAAATGTCGCCTGCAATTAGCTGAAATAAAAAAAAATCAAGTTTATTTTATATATATATATATATAATTTATATTGATTCATATTTTAATTTTGTTTTGATTTCAGTTAAGTTTTAATTCATTTCAAGTAACAATTTTTTTAATGGTTTTTTAGGACCTTTTCATTTGTATCTTTTTTTGATCTTCTGTGATGTATGCAGGACTTCTCCAATCATTTAGTCTGCTTAAACCCTGTCCTTTCTCACAACCGACAGCAAGCTCACTTTCAGATCTGCCTCCATTCAATCATCAACCGATTGATGGAAGCAAGTCCTTACTTTTTTATTTTCTTTAATCCGTTTCACTTGGATGTGCCTAACAATGCAGAAGAAAATATCTGTTGCTACTTCAGTTTCATCTCGACTTAATATGTGTTTTATATTTTCTAAAATCCCACAGGGTAAGAAGTGCCCATGCATTAGTTGAAGAAACACTGAGGGCCTATTGCGCTCTTTTTCAACCTGACAGCACATGGACACATCGTTTTATCTTTAATTAGCCATTGGGATTTAAATAAACATGCAATAGTTGTTTGCTGGCTTCTGTACTTGGTATTAGCTAATCGAGAGGCTCATTAGTCTGAATGGAATATGTTTTAATACAAGATGTTACATGTTTATTCATGTAAATGAGATGGAGAGAGGGTTTTGAGGACAGTACAGACGCAAGTGACTACAATCATAATGCTCTGCAGACGTATGTCTTTTTATTCATGAAGAAGAGATTGAACTGGCTATGAATTGTGGATAATAATCTCTTCATATAAAACATGACAGTTTATTCACTTTCTGTCCTGCCTGTTTGTCATCATATTTTTAGCAATAGCCGAACCCAGTGACCAGGCTTTGATGTTCAGCAAACAAAAGCCGCTGGACGAATCCCATTAACGTGAATGATTAATTTGGAGATGTCTGGGTGGAACACGCAGCACTCACTCTCCCTTCCAAAACTTTCCAAAACCTATCGGCCTTAGCGCAAAGCCTGCTGGGAAAGCTTTGCCTCACAGGGATTGACAAAGTAATTCCTCACCAGTCTGGAGCTGAGGAGAAAACAGACGCAAGGAGGAAATTGGGGGAAAGTGTCTCTTGAAAATAGTTCAAATAGACTGGAACCAGCAGGAGGGGGAAGGGGGATCAGACACACAGATATATGCCGGATGAGAGAGAATGACTGGATAGAAAGTGGAGTGAGAAAGAGGTTATGATTCATCTGGTCATCTGGAGATTGAGACGTTTGCACACTCCACCCGCTCCAACAGCTGCCTCCGTCTCTTCTGCTGTGCTGTGTGTGAGAAAAGAAAACAGAAAGAGTGAGCTGTTTTAAAGATATGTGCTGCATTTGGAGCACTGCACAACAACAAAAAGCATCTTAGTCATGCA
The DNA here is from genome assembly GCA_030578255.1 of Tiaroga cobitis. Classification (NCBI taxonomy): domain Eukaryota; kingdom Metazoa; phylum Chordata; class Actinopteri; order Cypriniformes; family Leuciscidae; genus Tiaroga; species Tiaroga cobitis. The sequence continues at coordinate 28,130,222 of CM060595.1, read as the reverse complement.
GTTTCATGGTCACACCTCGAATCTGACTTTCATTTATCAACTAGGCTTATTTCAATTATGAATCAGACAGACAGTAACGAAGCTGGTTATGATTACCGATCAGTCAGGTCTTCAAACCTGTGCTTGAAAGAAAACAATCAAATCAACGAAATAGGACTGGAAAATATCCTTTTTTGTTCCTTTAAATTTTTCTCAGCATTTTATTCTAATGTTGTTACAGACATCAACCAAGACAAGTAGCAAGAAATAATTGATGATCAGAAACATAACTAATGTGGTCATGTCACGTGAACTCTGACGTCATTTTCATTGTAAATTCCTCATGAATTTGTCATTAACTCTCATTACCGGTGGATGTAATTTCAGGAAATTCAAAACAACATCTTGTTCAAAAATGAGCAGTCCAGAAGTGACCTAAAAAAATATTCGAACACTTTTGGTTTTTTTCCCCCCCAATTTTTTTTAATGAATTTAATTGATACAAAATATCAAACCAAGTATGTGGTATTTTTATTTATTTATTTATGTTTAGTCACAGGTTTTTACACAGGTATATTAGAGTAACCGTAAACAACTTGTAGCAGTGGTTTTTATCGAAGAGCATAGATAATTCAATTCTGTATGTATTCTGGAATCACAAAATGAATCATGATTCATGAGTTCCTTTGCCCATGTACTAATCTGTAAGCTAACAAGGTCAAGCGTATTTGGCTTGCTGTCCGTAATGGAGGGGCTCGATGAAGCAGCTTCAACTCCCCAGTGGGACTACTAACGCTTGGATGATGAGTATCGTAGCAAGATGCCTAAATCATGTTGGTGGAGTTGGGGTGGAGGGATGCCAAAACAGCTGATGCCAGAGCAAGGTGAGTGGCTGCTTATGAGCTCCGGCAGTTAATTGAAAGATTAGGTTCACTCCTCCCGAAATTACTCAGTGAACTTCACTTAATTAATTTAATACATTAACACTCACAGTTTCTTTTAATTAAAAAGCTTTGAAAACAAGTTACAGTGTCCTAATTACAGTAGAAATGCCAGAGGAAATTATGTCATTATGGGGTGACTTTGTTGGACAATGGGAGTAAAAAAGGTTAAGAACCAGACTTAAAGGGTTAGTTCACCCAAAAATGAAAATTAAGTCATTAATTACTCACCCCCATGCTGTACCAACCCCGTAAGACCTTCGTTCGTCTTCGGAACACAAATGAAGATATTTATGATTAAATGTGACAGCTGGATCACTCCTCCATAGGCTCCCTAAGGGAATGAATCCTGACGGCCCAGAAAGTCAATGAAGAAAATGTTTAAATATTCCATGTCACAACAGTGGCTCAACTATAAGTTTACCAAGCGACGAGAATACTTTTTGTGCGGAAATAAAACAAAAATAACGACTTTATTCG